>APFE030332042.1:0-10499 GCA_000404065.3 Pinus taeda
GATGGTATCTATCCTCTGCTACACTAAGCAAGTGGAAACAACTGCACCATAAGCAAAATCTATCCTACTCATAAGAAAGCCAAATCACCAAACTGTAATTCGAATTGCATGTGCAAACGAAAACTTAAAGTGCTGGAAATGAAATGGAAACAACACTACAGTAGAGGGGATCTATGGCTCTCAGGTTGGGCCCTAACCTGAGAGCTATAGTCTCCTTAAGAAACTCAGAACTAGATCACAAACTGCCTTCTTTATTCATAATCTAATGTCATGCCAAATTGGCTTACAAAAAGGAACGAAAACTGAACTGTGCTCCAAAATTACAATAGCAATACGAGAGTTTCAACAACCTATCTAAGGCTAAGGCCTTCATACTTATACAAAAACGATGATCCACCAAGTACCCTTGATTTTAGGAGCTCGGCTATCCAACTAGAGTCTAACTGCGGATCCTGTAGGGCAGTCATAACTACTGTTCCTGTAGAACAGTTTATGACTGTTGTTCACGTAGGACAGCTGGCTGCTTCTTAAGCTCGGAGGGGAGATGGATTGGAGCTCGGAGTTCTTGGTGGGAATCACGAGGAATGTTCCAAGACCGTGGACATCTCTCCACAAAATCAGCAGTGCCACCTCATTTTCTCCTTATCCCCTTTTTCGTTGTCTCTTGCTCCCTTTTTAATGCCAAAACCTGGAATCATAATGCATTAGTCACGTAGATAAAATGTCTAACCTTCTTCCTACAAACAACATGAATAAACTAAGAAATGCATGCATAAGCAAATAAAAATGAATGGTTTGAGCAAGTAAAATAGGCCAAAATGAGCCCAAATTGTACCAAAATTGGGGTTCATCACTATCTTCGCTGACCTCCTCACATTCAAAATATTTTTCCAGCTCGTTAATCCAGTCCAACAGAACTTTTGTGGACAAACTGGCATCATAATTCAGAATCTTAGGCTTTGGCTTACTGCTAGCCAACAAGACTGACCTCAATAATATGATTTCAGGTCCTTCCTCATCTGATCCATCTGTCATAACTACAACTTCTTCTTCACTGTCATCTCCTACTTTCGGATCCCTTCTCCTTCCCACTTCTACTACCGCCAAGCGGGCATTCAGGATGCTAATCTCTTCCCTTAATCCTTCCTCTGCTACTCTCCAAATACCTCTCCCACGGCCTCGTCTTCCAAGTTCCATTTCTTATGAAACAAACTCAATCCTGCTCTGATACCACAATATGATGGTACCAACCCTCTCAACCCTTACAGTCAATTAATAATTAATTTATCATTAATAAAAAGAAATAATGTAAACAGTCATATGGGTTGATTGTGTAATTAAAAGGTGTGTACTGTGGTTGGTGTGAGGGGACACTTGTCCCTGCCTCAAACTCCACTCTCCCATGCTTTGCTTACACCCCAAACCCTCGTTCACTATGGCATTTCGACACTGTTTTTCTTTGCTATTTTTTGTGAGGGTTTGTCGACTATTACTATGTGCTTGTGAGGGTTATGCCAATGGTGCCCGGTCTACGCTCGGCCATAGGCCCTTCTACCTAGAGGTTTGGTAACTCTGTCGACAACTCCTTGTCTACTAACTGTTTGGCCTCACCTGGGAAATGTGCTAGTTGTTTTGTCGACTACTGTGGAGAGTTTCTTTCATTCTTTAGTTGTTGTAGCTTACCCTCTCATGGGCACTATTCCTGTTATTGTTGTCTCAGCTTTCTCTGTGTGCATTTTTTATTTGAATGTTTGGTTGCTTGCATGGTCATTTCTCTGGTTAACTGGTTGTTATATTTTTATGGTTTACAGGTTGTGGTCACGAGGGACAGAGTCCTTGGCTCTTCTCGTCACTGGGCAAGGTAAGCCCTCTGGTCCATGCTTTAGCTCCTCCTCAAAAATTTTCTTCCTTACTAAGGGCAGTCGCTCCTTGTGAGCAGGGACTCCCTCTTGTGGTTGCGACCTAGTTATGGGTTCTTCTCTCCGGCGCCGTCCACTCTTCTGGTAAGCCTTCAAACCCTCACCCTCTCTACTTCATGCTTCTTCTATTCAGTTGGATAGTTACACCACTAACGCCTCTCTACTGGTTTTGTCTGTAGGTGGGTTGTGGCTCTGGACGCTTGTTTCCGCCCCTATTGCTGCTTGGTGAAACCGGTAGGTCGCTCCTCGATATTGACCTGTGTTATCATTTTTTGTTTCACGGCTCCAACATTCTTGTTGTCTAGTGGGTTGGTTAGATTTTTGAGAGCCTTGGCTCCTCTTTTCCTCGTTTTCTATTGGGTTGCCTTCGGGCTTCAACCCTTCTGTATAATTTATGTTTGCAATAGTTATGGAGTCGTTCTGGGTTTTCAAACCCTGGATTAGCTATCAGTTGTCTTATGTATGGGCTCATCCCATCTTAACAGTTGCTGGTCTAATATTCTGTAACTTATTTTCATGTAAAGACTGTTACTTGGAAAAGGAAAAAAAAAACTTTATATGCTTGTGGGTTACCTGTGTATGTAATGTGATTATTTTAATGCTGAGACTGTTAATCTTTCGAGGGTTTCTCCATATTGATTGTCTGCTCTTCGTATATCTAAAACTCGTTGCTGGTTGGAACTGTGAATTTGGCTCTCTGTTATTATGATGTCTTCGATTTGTGCTTGAACTGTCCTCGAGACACTCTGTTTGCCTGGATGACTGTTAGGAAAGAAATGCTAGAATAGGAAATGCACTCTTATGATTTGTTAGTACGCACAGTAATTAATGGAAAGAGACAATAATTAGCTGCAAATGGATTCAAATGTTTGTAACAGAAAATTTCTTTTTGTCTTCTATTCTATATCTCCTGAAATCGAACCCATTACAATTTTGGTGTATTTTCTTTTAAGTTATTTTGAAACAGTTTCTCACAACTACTGGCAGTTACATATATAGTTGCATGGTTATGGTAACTGTTCTTTTTTTTATCCTATTGTAATTATACGAAAGACAACTAATTAAATAAAATAAAAGAAAATTTTGGCTAGAACAACCTCCAACTAATCATAATGTCCTTAAATGCTATTTGACTAATAAAATAAAAACGAAAGTCCTAAATATTGTTTAACTAATAAATGGAAATGAAAACTAAAAGGTTATTGTGAACCTGTTTGTCTTAGCTGAGACCAAATTCCCAACCATGATACCCTCAGTTGGATGCTCCTGCATCATCATCCCACCATATAGTATATCTATCCATAGAAAGTAAAAAGAAAGGGCTAACCTAAACTCTTTATGCTAAAGGGAGAACCTCAATTTTGTAACTAGAGATTAGGTATCGTCCATTGTGTTATTTGTGAAAAACCATAACATCTTTCTTACTTGTTAGGCGATCAATGTGTGTATGTGCCCATAGTACTAGTATAGCAAACCAAAAACATTCGAGTTGAGGAAGCAAAGAGGTCATCTACAAGATTAAGGTAAATAAATAAAGAAATAGACTCCAAGATCCTTGATAAAATATTACAATGAAATTAGAGCAAAGTGGCGGAGTAATATATTTCTTTTAACGTACAAAATATAAATATAAGATATTGCATATGTACACTTTTTAATTCTAAATATAATTTAGAATTCTTTAAATTATAAATACATTTATTAAAACATTAATATATTGATCGAATAATTATATATTATTTGAATAATAATAATATCAAAATATTATTATTGTTGTTGTTTGATCACATGAAGATCCTTGATAAAATGTTATAATGAAGTTAGGACAAAATTTTATTAAAAATTTACTATATCTATCAAATATTTAGGTATTATTTGGCGGCAGTGAGGAGTACATTATGCGATCACTTGAACATTCTCAATAAAATGTGATAATGAAATTAGGGCAAAATGTTTGGAGCAATTTTTTTTAAGTTTAAAACATGATATTACATATGTGCACTTTTTAATTCTAAATATCATTTAGAATTCTTCGAATTTTAAAGCTCTTCAAATCATAAATACATTTATTAATGTGTTAATATATTTTTTAAATATGTATTTGATTATTTGAATAATAATCATTTTTGTGTTTGTGAAAATTTGAGAAAGATTTAGATGATATTTTAGCAAAAACAAAAGATAAAAATTTAAATATATTTTAATCTTTTAAAAAAAATTAATATTTTGATATGTGTTTAATATTAGTCTATATAGAAAATATGTTTAATATTAGTCAATTGGATTTAATTTGGGAGAATTGGATTTAATTTGGGAGAATTGTTGGTATCCTCTCAACCAAGATTCAACTTCCACATGCCATAAGTTGAGATCATATATCCTCGTAATGTCTTTGAGCATATAAACAAAGTCAAGAAAAATAGATGGGGGGTTAGGACTCCGTGATAGAGAAAGGGAGTTAAGGGCTAAGTTATGAGGACTTAATCCAATTATTAAAATTATGTCTAAAGCCTCATGCACATGATTCCATCCTAAGTTTTGAAGTTAAAACTTGTTAAGTTGACCCCACGCATATAGAAAATGAGAATATAATGTAATTCCAATAATTATCCTTTCATTATTTTCATTCAATTATACCACTCTGACTAGAATGCTTGCTTGGAGAGGGGTCTTGATTTTGTGTAACTATTTTACCCTATGGATCATAAGTGGATCTAGATGTAGGTTGGGATCTAAATATATCTATTATACAATATCATCCACCTAATTTTTCTATATAAAGAGGCCTCATGTCGAGGTTATGGTGGTTTCAATGATCTTCAATTCACTTTATGATTGAACCATGATGAGGACAAACTTTATATTATAAGAGATTACCTGTTAGCAATATTTTTCCAAGATCAATGAAATTTTAGTTGTCAAAGCTACCTATGGTACCTTGTAGAGATGACCTCCCATAGTAACAATGACACTATGGAGACGAGATTCATAAATATCATGACATTTTCACTTAAAATGTTATCCTAAAATAATGTCGCTATCACAAATTTTGAGTTGGGAAACATTACACAATGCTTCATATTATGCTAACATCACAAACTTTGACGTGGAAAACATTACACAATACCTCATATTTGAAGAGTTTGATGTTGTAGGATATTTGGCATCATTAGCTTATGCAAATGGATTTTCCCTAGTTTGATCAGCAAATGTTTGGTGTATGGTTTGGATTTCACATCATTGACATCTTTAATATTTTAATGACTTCAAATGAGATTAGGTTACTTTAGCTCCTTTTGTCAACAAAGAAATGTAGTGAGCCCCGTGTTCGTTCAATTTATTGGGTAAATTAAAACATGTATTTCCTTATCAATCCAGGTTGGTAGAATTGGAAGCAAACCAATGTTTATGGAAGCTTAGGTTAACTAGTGTAGGAAGTAGTTGATCAATAAAAATAATGAAAATGCATATAACAAATATAAATTACTTGAAAAAAAACTATGAAATGTAATCTAGAAGCAAGGGTGCAATGAGTCTTTGTCGAGCATAGGAAATGAGGGAGAGGATTTAAATTATAGGTCTTGTTTGTCCTCCCTCATCATTCTTATCCCAACAAGATCAGTTCATGATAAAACATATCAAAAAAATAAAGCAATAAAAGATTAAATGCATAAACACAATTTACAATTCAGTTCTTAATATCTAAAAGGAAGAGGGTCTAACTGATGTGCCTTGGTTTTCCTTCCTTTCTTAAACTAATTACTGAAATGAAATGATTCAAAAACATAAATGAACATGGCATGTAATGAATCTATTCAGAAAATATTCACAAGAACTGCAAAGAAAACAACTATCTAAAATATTCACAATTATGCATAAAATTACACTGCAATGTGCTTAGCTCACAATGGGGGCCCTCCACCCTTGCTTGGTACACTTGAAAATTTCAGCTACTGTAGATCATCAATCACATTTCATAGCGAGAACAACAAGAAAATGGAAAACAAGCTCTTCAAATTATATTCAAAAGTAAAGTAGTCTCAATAGTCATAATACATGTTCATAAGTGTTGAATGTTGTGCTTAAATATGCCAAAAATATTAAAAAACCTATCTAAAATAGCTATAATAGCATATAAGATTCCTATTCCATCTACTCAGGTTGAACTCATCCTTTTGGTTGCACAAAATATGGCAAAATCCCACTAAATCACAAACTTGCCCCTTTTAGTTAGGGATTTCTGGGTGACTCATCAAGTTTGACCAGCATTGACCAAGCATGTTCTGACTCATTTGGACTATGCCAATAGGAGTCCATCAATCCTTGGTTCCCAAGCTTCTCTAATATAGCTTCAGTTTCCACCCAACTATCTTGCACATATGACTTCAAAGGAGCCATTACGAGAAATTCTTTTCTAGTCAAAATAATTTTGACTACCAATATTTTACTAAAATTTCTAAAATTTAAAAGACATAACTATTTTTACCTTAAAGTGAAATAAGAGGCAAAAATGTGGGAAAATGACCATGATACGATAGAAAAGGATGATGGATAGATGGAAAATGTATGTGGAGAAAGACCAAAAATGGAGAGCCAACATCTCCTCCTTGCTTTATCTCAAGTGTGTCCTGCTGTGAAACCAACTCACGAAAAGATAGAAAAGATAGATCAACAACTTAGAAATCAACTTCTTCAAGGGGGAAATCTCCTTTACATTACACAAATGAACAATTCTTCGATGATACAAATGACTAAACCTCCTTTCTTTATATAGGAGTCTAAGTGGTCACAATATAATCAAAGCCGACATAGCAATAATAATATAAGGGAACAACAATAACAATAGTGGGCTTCTATGGGTGTTACACAAAATTTTGTCACTGTCCCTATACTCCTTTGTCCACAATCAAGGAAGACCTCTACAATGTACCCGACATGCTTTCCTATCATGAAGAAACTCCCTTTGAGTCCCTCTTCATGAGCAAAAAAATTCCCTTTTGCATCATTTCCCAAAAACCTTTTGTTTACCCCAGTTTACAAGACCGGCGCTAATGACCTATGTCTTCCTCATACCAATATGAAAGGATTATAATTGTCCCTAGCACCAATCAGATTGACTGAGCCCTTTCTCAGTCACACCGATCCTCTTTTGGAAAGTTTCTTAAATATGGAGCCAAAGCTTGCAACTCTAGAAGCTTCGTAACGCAAGTCTGGTAAATGGTTAGGCCAGATGGAGTCAAGGAGGTCAGTTTGGGCTCCTTTCCCCTATTAGGATGAAACTAATCCAAGAGATAAGGCCTTCTCCCATGAGAAGAGAAACCATCTCCCATCCATCCAAGCTATAAAAACCTCTCTTTTCCTAAGCAAAAGCGATTTTTTAGTTTGGAGTTAGAATAATTAGCGAGACCTCTATAGTTTGAAGTTTTCTAGTGTATGTTTAGTGAAGAATAGTGTGCTTGGGTGTGATTTGAGACTAGAGGGAAAGAGGCCTTAAAACCTCTATAGTTAGGGTTGTCCATGAAGTGCTAGAAGAAGTGTGGAAACCTGGATACGTCAAAGGAGACCAACAACGTCAAGGCACTGGTTGTAATCTCTTTTTGATTTATATAAATGAAACTATCGATTGATTTCCTACATGAAGTGTCATTTTACATCTTTATGGCTTAATGTTCTTTGACCTATTAAGTAGGCTAAATACAATATTGTATGCTATTACGTTTGTTGTTTGCTATTGTTTTCTTGTTTCACGTGTGCGAAGGAAGGAAACGAAAGATATCTGGAGTGAAGAAGCAGGATCATCACCAAGCGGAATAACGTTCTAAGAGGTAGGCCCTCTTAATTGATTCTAGCCTAAGGAAATCTTCCATAGATTGTCTGTTTGTGACTAGACTTGCTCTCTCGGGCTAAAGGAATTGTTTGTGTCCACACTTAGAATTTACCTACATCACAAATTGGTGACTCCACTGGGGAGCCAATCCTTCTGTTTGATTGATTGTAATTTCATGGTTTTGTGTTAACTTTTCTAGTATCACCATTTCCCTCTAGTGTTCTCTACTTTTCCTAGTTTACTACTCTGAGTCTAAAATTTGCAGTAGCGAGTCTGGCTTTTACCTGAGGAAATTTTTATTTTTTTCCTTTGAATCCTCGACCAACATGGTTTTTTCTAATACAGTCACGCCAATCAGATCAAGTTTCTCAAAAACAGTCGCGCCAACACCCTTCTAGTGCTTGTTGTCAATTAGGCAATAGTGCCAACCCCCTTCTGGTGCTTTTTGTCAGTTAGTCAGTCATGTGGATGCCTGTAGAGGGAGATTAAGGTTTACCCCAGATCCCAACCAATGTTTTTAGGTTATTTCTCCCTGACTGGAAAGCTTGATTTTTCTTGGTTTATGTGCTTGTTGGTTTTCCTTCTTTTACTTGATTTCTTGAGTCTTTGGATGGTTAGTGGCTCTGGGAAATCTAGGTTGTCATCCATTCCACTGATTGTGAACTCAGTGAGTCAAGTTGTTGGTGAATTCACTCCTTGCATTTCGTTTGTAGTCCCCTTATTGCTTTGATCTCCATCATTCAAGTTTGGAAAGTTTCGTTTGATTATTTAATCATCTCTTTTTCGGCATAGACCACGTTTCTTGTATTGTTTTTGGTAGAGTCATTACATCATTAGTTTGGAAGAAGTCCTTTTTGTGTCTTTTCATCTGTTTCAGGATTGATTATCTTGAAAACTTTTTAATTGAAGTGTTTTACAAAAAAGTCCTTTTTGTCATTTCATGAAGAGTACACAATTATAGTTTGCTACATCAATATGTTATGTTAGTCAGCATCATTGAAGACTAGAGTTGCATTTGCATTTGAAAAGAAAAAGAATTCTCTTTACATTTGAAAGGACTACTTGAAGTGAACTTGTTAGGAAAATAGGAATTGGGAAGAGTTTTTTCATTATTTTGTTTTCAAAAAGTAAAGTAGTGAAAAAATCATTTTGATTTCAGTTTCTTGGTTGTTTGCATTTGATTGTGTTTTCTACCCTCTCTAGTTTAAACAATTCATCGAATTGAAAGAGTCTTGTCTCATTTAGCTACATACAGGATTTTTTTCGAGTCACATCGTTAAGGCTTGAAAACCAGGATATAATTCAAGATAAACTTTAAAATGAACTCAATTAACCTAAGGCGCATTTTAAACCTAACGATTACATCTAGAAGGTCTAGGCTAGAGATGTGTTCTGATGTCTTTAAACCTAGTAGTTGTCGTTCGCTTCGACACTAGACAATGCTAGTATGGACTTGTGCTCCCCGTACCGTCGAGTATATAAAGGGAGACCCCACTAGACTACAATCCTTTATCCATAGGAAGCCAAGTCTACTGCCTTGTAAATGTGATACACCAAACACAACATTAAAGGAGATCACCTGCCTGTATCTCTCGATTCGCTGGGAGGTATTCTGCAGTTCACGGTTACCTAGTAATCCTTTTTTACCTAGATCGTCCTGAGTAGTCAGTTGATATTTTTGACCCTTTAAGCTTAAAAGATCATCCGAGCACTTGTCCTTTCGAGCTCACTTGAAATCGAAAGTGACAGTCACCTTTGCTTCTTTCTCGACTCTTAAAACATGAAAGAGCACCAGTTTGTATATGCGTCTTAAAAAATTGTTTCCCACGATCGCGTAACATCCCTATTAGTATTTTCTAGGACAAATCGTGAGTATTCCTTTTAAAGTACATTTAAAGCCTTGGATTTTTTCTCTCTTTTCCTCTTATTTGAGGTGAAGCCATCGTGGTTAACCATCCAGTTCACCTAGTTCCTCTTCTTCTCCTCCGTTTGAAATATTTTCTGAGCAGTTGTTTCCTAAATTACCATAGTCACTTAAGGACCAAGGTGTTGAACTTGGAATTGTTCTGAGCATTCAACCTTTGTCATCTCATCCTCTAGCTCCCTCAGATACCGGGTCACTTTCTAATATTGGCTTGGAATCACTGAATAACCCTATCTAGACTCCTGAGAGTTAGTCGACTCCTGATGGTCAGCTTGGACTAGTCCTTCTTCTGGTGCTATTCAAAACCATGTTGGTCCTGCTATATCAAGCAATGTCTGGTACCAATAGGTCCAAAATCTCATTGGTTTGTCTGCGTTAAGAAATTTCCAGTATCAATAGCCTTATGAGGCTCAGGTTAGGTACCAAACTCCTTATGTTCCATATGGTTCTGTTGAAGCCCCGAAAATCAGGTCGACAACAAGGGGGATACCCACCCAGTCCGGACCTTGGTTGGCAGCTCCTTATCCGTTTGGTATAGCGGGTCCGACTGGGGATAATGGGACCAGTTTTCCAATCTAAGGGTGTGTGTGTGTGTGTAGAGTTGGATAATGTTGATCTAAGAGTACTTTAAAGCTAATTTAATTCAGATTCTTAAACTAACTCTATGTTATTTTAATCTAATGAGAAACAACACATCTAATCTACGCTAACCCGGGATGTATATCTTCTATTATGCGATCTAAAGAGATTTCAAATAATAACTGGTAATAAAGATCATTCAGCTATCATAAGAATAGAAATCAATTAAGATAAACCACTTTGCATAAGA
>APFE030332053.1:0-11364 GCA_000404065.3 Pinus taeda
GAATGAAGGCAAAAGAATCCCACAGACTAGAGGAGAACATACAACTGTTTAGAAGGTTCTCCATGGTTTCCTCTTGAGCTTCACAGAGCTGACATCTGAATGGTCCCAAAATGCCCCTCTTCCTAATATTATCCCATGTCAGAATTTTCCTATGCTGAACCAGCCACATGAATAGTTTAATTTTCATCCAGCCCTGATGTCTCCAAAGGTTAAGCTAGATCTTATCTGGAATTTGAGAGTTAAGGTCAAGGAGCATAAGCTTTGCTTCCTTGAGACTAAAAACCCCCTCATTATTGTTGCCCCATCTCAGCTGATCGTGGCCCTCAGGTTTCAGAATCTTTCTCTAATATAACATTTATTTTAGAGTTTCTGCTTTAGACTTTAAGGTATTGTTATCCCTAAAATCAAAATTCCTCTAGATTCTCCATTTTCCATTGCTATTGGTTTTCTCCCAAAAGTTTTTCACCTTAGAAATTCTTTTTCTATCTGTGTCTTCGTTGAGATCCCTTAGGTCTTCGTTTGTTAAAATAGGTTCTTATTGCCATCTATCCTCCCAAAATAGGCTAAGATTTCCTTCTTTGATTTCCCAGAAGATGTTTCCTTGGACCAAACTCTGGGTATCCCACGCCTTGTTCCAAATGTGTGAGCCCTTTTTGTGTCCTGACATTCTTATTAGATCACTGTTATGCCAGGTGCTGACATATTTCTCTTTCCAAATTGTTGCCCACTACGCCTCTGTCTCTTTAACCCATTGCCGCCATAACTTAGCTCCTAAAACCTTGTTGAGTATCTCAGGATCATCCAAACCTAGCCCACCAAAGTTCTTAGGTTTGGAGATTTTTTCCCAAGCTACCAAGGTCCATTTCTTACGATCATCCCCCTTACTCCAAAGGAAGTCTCTTTTTCAAATGGATCTGAGCTGATGTAGGACACCTTGTGGAGCTCGGAGAACAGATAGCATAAAGACTGGGATGGATTGAACAATAGCTTTGGTTAGCACTAACCTACCAATGAAATTTATAGATCTAATAGTCCACTTCCTGACTTTGTATTGCAATTTGTTAATTATTGGTTCCCATATGCTCTTGTGTAAAGGTTTGGCTGTAAGAGGAACTCCCAAATATTTCGAGGGGAGGAGCTCCATTTGGAAGCCCAGAATTCTGGCTATATTTCTCTGAATAGCAATGCGAGTATTAAAGAAACAAATCTTAGATTTTGGGAGATTTACCTCCATACCTGAAGGCATGGCAAAGTCTCTAAGGATTTGCTTATAGGCTAGAGCTTCTTTGACCGTGGGGATTCCCTGCAGCATGATGTCATCAACAAATTGTTGATGTGTTGAAGCCTGACACTCTTGAGATAGTTGGAGAACTTTGACCATACCCATTACTTTAACATGTTTGATCTTTCATCCCAGCCCTTCCATCGTGAGAAAACCAAATGTTAATATTTGAATAGACGTTATCAACTTAATAAAATACAACATTATTGATTAAAACAAAACATAGAAATAATTATCTAATGAATTCTTATACTGAAACCTGTTATCCACTGCGTGAATAATATAATGCTACTTGCAACTAAAATGGGTTTTCTATATAAAGCTACTTGCAACGTGCATGGGCACAATCATAAATAAAATGGGTTTGTTGTATAATGCTACTTTCATTTGAACATTAATAAATAACCATATTTTTAATAAATAATTATATATTTATTAATAAAAAAACAATTAAAATTTAAAAGAGAATGTTTGAATAAGTTTGAATCATGTTTGTAGTAAAAATGAAATTTAAATCATCACAAACAATAAACAAAAATTATATATTATAGAAAATAGTCCTTGTAGACTTCGTATTATAGCTACAGCACATAATACCAGAATTATATATATATATATATATAATATAGTATATATTATAACTTGCTATCTGTTGCTACAGCAACAATAACTCCTCAGACTGATATCTGCGCACCGTAAGCCTACCATCTTGAATCAATCATTGGGCTTCAAGCAGATAAAATTTTGTGGATGAATGGGAAAAGATGGGAATGTCACAGGCCCTCAAATTCTCTACAACGGGCACCATAAAAACACTAATAATACTATTAGAACGATTGCTGACCCATATTATTTCACTTCCCTAACCTTTTTGAAAAGGTTCACTCGATCTATATTGCTTTTCACAGTAACAACATTACATTACATGTCATTCTTCTTGTAGTCTTCACCCAACTGTTGAAGCTTTTGAATGAAATCATGGACATAACTCTGCTTATTTGCCGCTATAGTCTCACAGGCCTTGGTCGTGTTCGATCTCCATTTCTCCTCCTCGGCTCCTGGCATTGCAATTTCTAGTGTTTTAGATATGTCTCCCCTTTTCATTTCGATCCCCGCCTTTAATTCCCCAGCTATTAGACGAGCATTCAAGCCGTGGTCATATTGAAGGGATAGAAACATGAGGGGTATTCAGAAGCTCAGTGACTCCATGATGGAGCTCGATCCCCCGTGGCTTAGATACCGACCGATCGCTGGGTGCGAGAGAACACGTACCTGCGGTACACAGCCCTGGAAAACAAGTACCCGGTCCCTGTGTGTTATCACTCAGGTTGTTCCTTGGCTCCAAGAGGGAATACGGCTGAGGTAACCACTAACCAATCTTTCAGCTGCAGATCCTAGCCAATCTCCAACCAGAGAGGGCTCTCTCTTTTTGATTTAGATTTGTTTTATTGTATGTTAGGATAGCTATTAGGTACAAGTCTTGTTTGGTGTTTGGAAGATGACATTCAGTAGAACAAGGCAGTAAGCTGAGGGAAGTTCAGACCATTGGGTTGATGGAGTCTAATGGAAATGAACCTCTGGACATATTTTCATTGGTAATAAGAAAACTACAGAGCAGGATAATTGAACACAGACCAACTTTGAAGCTGAAATAAGATGAAGTGAAGTCGAGAGATGAAAGGCAATCAAGAATCTTTCATTATGTTAACAGATGGAAATTGTATAAATATTATCAGGGAGCAGTTAAGAATTCCTTGATGATATTTAGAGTGAAAGAACCAGGGAGACAAGAGCAATCAAGAATTCTTGCCTATGCTAGTCCTGTGGAAAACATAAAAAAATTACAGGAATTGAACACAGAGTACTGCTAAGTAAATTCTGGGTTATCCTTCTTTCCTGTAACTTAGAGAATGATATTTAGATGATAAATAAGACACAAATATAATAACATAAGAGTAAAGAAGACTTATTGATCCATGTATTAACATGAGAATTCTGCAATATATCCTTTTGCCATCGATTCCACAACCAGTGAGTTCACCAACAAAGCATTCCAGCAAATTTTATTCCTGAAGAGTTCTCAGCAAACATACAGCATAGGTCCAGAAAGATATTCACCAGCCAACAATAATACATCTCTTTTGTAAGTATTTATAGAAGTTTACAAAAATATCCCATAGGGAAATTTCTGGACATAAATTTATCCATCTACTCTGGTAGGAGCCATAACTAATGTGGGAAAAATTGCGCAGCAATAACTGAGGAAATAAATGTGCTTTACTGGCTGTTGTAGGCATCCTATTTGTTGTTGAACCTTTGACTTTGATAGTCGGTTGATGATCGCTTTCCTAATGTGTTGTCCTGTTGTGTTTTCCTTTGCCACCTGTGTCTGAGCCTGCTTTTTCCTTTGGCGTGAATCTTCTCCTCAGTCGATTTGATTTTCCCTAACATTTCCTTTTAGATGAAATCTGAATATTTTCAAAAAGGGAGAACTCAAATTTATTTTGGTAGGATTTCAAGCATGCTCTGCCACCACTGATCTGTTGGTAACTGATGTTTTCTTAATTTAAGCAATATCTCATCGGCTTCAGTGTACCTGTAATAATTGGGCCAAACTTGGCAAAGATGTGCTACCTCATGCTCAATAAAAAACAAATCTTCCAGTTTATCATATAAACTTTGCCCTGTGGGAGGGACTGTCTCTTCTGCGCTGCTTGATGAAGCTGTAATCTGATTTTTTACAAAGGTATTTAACCTATGACCATATTGTTCTTGTTTCAACAGCTTCCCACTGCTAGTGACTAGGCTAGGTAGACCTTTTCTTTGTAACATTGTCAACCTATATCTGAAGGCTTCTATATCTCCATGCATTTCCTAGCATTTTCTTTCTATTGTTTGCACAAAATCTCTCATAGTTAGCACCTTTTTAACTCTTAAAATAGTTTATGTTCTGTTATGAATGTCTAGGGATGCTAACTGTTCACCGGTATGAGAATTCAAAAAATGGATCATCTAGTTGGCCTGCTCAGGTTAATTGGCCAATAATACCCTGGCATTTTGAGTCTCATACTGAGCCACTCCTATCAACTCTATCTGATAAAAACTGGTTTGTATTGCTATCCACTGATCAGCAATAGCTCCGCCAATCTTATCCCACAAAATTGTCTTTATTTTAGTCAGGGTTCTATGGAGAGTGAGGTCCTTCTCCAAGGCCTTTATTTTTTTTCTAGGGCCTTTACTTCCCTGGTCTTCTCGACAACAATCATCTTTGATTTGTCATAAATAGCCTCAATTTTGGCTACTTTTTCCTTAGTCTCCTTGAGCTCTGCCATCTGGGTCTCTAAGGCCTTTATTTCTTTTATCATTTCCTCCATGCTTATACTGGCCTCTTACAATACAGTTTTTGTAGCTGCTGTTGAAGTTGAGGCACCTGCTGCTGAAGCTGGATCCATGGGAGGTGTTGCTGTAGTGACTGTTGGAGGAGGAGCTGTGATTATTGGAGCTGTTTGGGATGGTTGGGGGGCCAACTGTAGCTGTTTCCCTTGTTGAGCCTCTTCTAATGCTTTTTCTGTGTCCAACAGCCTTTGGTTCATCCTCATAAGCAGGCTGACCACATCCTCTACTTCCTGTTGTTGTGCCACCTCTGTAGTTTGAGGATGTATGGTAGCTGGCAACTTTAATTGTCTTCTCAGGGCTGCTATGTCTTCCTCCTTTTTCCTGATTAAGGCCTGTGCGCCTTTGGGATCCTTGGGATCATGTACCAACTCTATAATGATCTCTTCCAAGGATTTTATCCTGTTATCCTTGGCCAATGAGGAGGCTTTCTCTAGCTATAGTTGGGCAGAAGTATTATACAAATAATTTTGCAATCTATGGTCCATTAGAGCCTTATCTACTAGGGTGGAGTATACCATTTCTCTAGCTTGTTTATGCAACTCAATTTGGTCTATTGGATGGATGTCTTTGGCAAGGACCTCCAGATTGGTTCTAATATAGTTTGCAGCTGACTGTGGCTGCTGCACAGTGGGTCTGAAGTGACTAAGAGTCATCTTCCCTACTTGCATGTCATAGGCTGCCATCAGCCTTTGTTGATTTGTAGGAGCCATTCTCATTAATTGATTGTACAGCTGAAACCTTATTGGCTTGTTTTTAGCTTTGATCTCAATGAATTCTCATTTGATATCTGAGCCCTGTTAGGTCTGCTACTTGGAGGATGAAACCTCCCCACCTAGTTGTCTCTCTTGCTCCTACTGAAAGGAGCTGGTTGATGTTTCCAAAATAGGAGGGATATGTTGTTCAGAAGTTCTCTCACCCCTAATATTGCGTGTGGTTTCTTCAGTAAATTCCTCCTCGGAATAGGGGTTTAGTCTCTGTCTCTTTTCCCTTGCTGGTACGTAGGTGTCCCTGTGGATGTATCTTCATGTCTTTCCCTCTTTTTATCTCTTTCTTCATTGTGAGGGGTTTGCAGCACAGGGACTTCAAGTGCCTTCATTTGGGTTGAAGGGCCTTTTTCTTCACCCTTTTCTTGATTTATGGATGGTTGCTCTGCCATTGTACTCTGCTGTTCTGAATGCTCAATTTCCTTGCCTTTCCCTGCAGGTGAAATCGCTTCTTTAGCCGGCTGCTATGAAGATGGAACAACTAATGTGCTTGCTGCAATATGTTGAGGTTGTGTGAAGGTGACCTGTGCAAAATAATCTAGGTCAATTCTTTTCTCATTTTGTTTCATATCTTTTTATAATCTTTCTTCTTCAATAAGCTCTTCATCATCTAATGTGCCTTCTACCCATTCTTGTCGATTAGCATATTGTTCAATGTGGGGGATTAGCTGGTGCACATATCCTAAAAGCCTGTGTTTGATTCTTCTAAGGCTTATGAAATGTTCAGGGTCATATGGTGCCCAAAAGAAGATTTGTTTCAGCATGAGCTCTTCACTTAGCATAATGTTTGCATCCTTCCATGCTTCTTCCCTTTTATTGAAAATAAAAGGTTCCAATTGATGGCTGATTTTAAGTTGTGCTTTCTTGTTTTTCCCATGGAAATGAGTCAAATCAACACTACTGAATTTCCTGAAATATTCCAAGGCAAAACGTCTCATGAGGACATATCTTGGCAGCTTATAGGGAGGCAACTCACAACCATAAATTCTGATCATTGTGTGGTTTTGGTACAAGTACCAATCACCGATGTTGTAGCCCTTTGACAGATGTAAGATTCTTTGCATTTCAGCAGTGAGCCTACCAGGAGGAGTCATCATCAGTAGGCAAGTGGCTGGGTAGATGAACATGTCCACAAGCTCACAATATGTGTAGGGAGAGAGGGGGACTTCATGAAAAAGTGAGGTCTAGAAGATAACAGATCTTCTCTCTCCCTTTGAGTCTAGTCCCTTGAGAGGAACTTTGAAACTATCTGGGTGATAGTACAGCAGTAGATGGCAAATGTAGGAGGTATACTTAAACACTCTTTCTCTCTCCATCATTATGAATTGCTCATGTATATTGTTTTCTATGAAGGTGGCATAGTCATACATGACAGCAGGGGGTTATCCTGGAATGAACATGGTTAATAGCAGAAACACAGTTTCATCTACAAATTCTCTTGTTTTGCATCCTAGAATGTAGGAAATCATATCTACCAGGAGCCTGCCTGTTTCATTGAATGAGACTTGATGACAGGGTGGAGGGTGATTTGCCTGGAACTGTGGTTGCATGAAGAACTGACCTACCCTTGACATTTCTGAGCTAGAGAGCTTTGCACCCTTATCAAGCAGGAGCTTCATTGTAAGAGGAACCAGAGGCTGTGGTGGCACAACGTTCAGCATTTCATTTATGGATTGAGGAGTGATGTAGAACAGTACAGATCCATCTGGAGTGAGGATTGCTCTCTGTGTGGTGTCATAGTTTTCATGACACAGATGAATGAAGTTAGGCAGCACATTGACTGATGGAAGGTAGTAGATGGGCATACTAGATTGCCAGATTCCCAGGATATCAGTGTTATTTTTGTGATTGTTTCTGAAGTGACACACAGTTTTAAGGTGAGACTTGAGGCCCATCATATCCTTGATCTGGAAGTCCCTGTCTGCCAAAGGTAACCACTCTAAATCCATGTGTGGAGAATTCAAAGGAGCAATGTTGAGAGCCACTGGAGCCTCCATCTTTCAACTGTTTGTGTTGTGATTGTAATATAGGTGTATGCAGCAACAGGTAATAGGACTCTGGCACTGAGGCTTTTGTCAGGATTATGGAGACTGAGTTTTATCTCAAACTGACCTCACTATATAAAACTTATGGTTTAGACCAATTTTTGCAGAATATGGCAGGGTCTTTTCAAATGAATTAGCTGGATTGCAAGCTCTGTGAGCAGAATACAGTGGAAATGGGCTTGAATTCGATCGAAGGAGTGAAACTTTATAGAGGGAAGTGGAAATTGAGGAATTGTCTTTAGAAAACAGGAGAAAATAGAATAAACAGCGTGCTTGACAATTTTAGCTCAATACTTGGGTAGTTTTGGAGTCTCTGCCGGCGAAAATGGGCTTAAAATGTATTTTAATGGCGAAATTTGCAGAGGAGGACAAGTTTGTTGGGTTGCTCTTGCACAGAGGTTCACCTGGTGAATTTAGAGGTGGAATTTCAGGGGCTGGAGTGTGTTTTAGTTTTAGTTTGCAGGTGCTTATTGAATATCAATGAAGAAACTGTGGAAAAACATGGTTTATGGTCAACAACGGGTAAATACCTTTTTTTGATGGCACAAAGGGCACTTAGTAGGTACAGCTCGAGCTGCGGGGTCGAGCTATGGAGCCGAATTCACAGGGTGATGGACTGTGCACGTTGGTGGCTGGTTGAACGTAAAATCGCATGCAAGCGACTCAATTAGCGCATAATAGAAAATACACAAAATAGTCGTTTTCGTGTCTTTTTATCGAATTTTGGACATTTTAGCGCTTTTGGCACTTTTTAGTGATGACGTCAGCATGACATAATTTTGGCACGTAGCGGGTACAAAGGGTGATGTGGCAGCTGACGCGTATGGTGACATGGTAGATGACACGTTGGCGGGGTAGCGATGTCAGCGCGTGAGTTAGCAGTGGTACAGAGCAGCGGTGGGAGACATGGATGCAACGTCATGTGGTGACGTAGGCGGAAGGACATAGCGTGCTAAGTGGTTTCTATCAGACTGCCTTAGGTACGGGGGCGGTATCGGTCAGAGGAGGTCCAATGCAATCAACAGGCAACAAGTGTCCCTATGTATGACGGTGAAACTATTGACCATTGGGTACTAATGTCCCATCGTCGGGGTGCGTCCAATATGGATTAGGACCATCAGATATGTGGGGGACGATCCCACGGTGGACGGGAGGGCAATGTGACCGGGTTTTAACAGAGGAGCGTGTATGATAAACCTCAATTTTTCTAAGGTTTCGGGCTAGTTTTAAACTTTGGGTTATGGGTTTTATGTTTGCGGAGGGGTTATTTATTTAACCTGGCGCTAAATAAATCCCAAGGTCTAATGAACGCGGAGGGTTAATATAAGTCCCAAATAGACTTAATATTTCCCAAACTTTATGTTATATGGCTATAGTTGCCAATGGGTAGGGATATTTAGATTTTTTGGGTTTTTAATATAGTTTTTTGTAAAATAGGGGTGGGGGAAAATGATTTAGGGAGCTATATAATAGGGTTAAATGTTAATATGACTTTATGGAATGAAACTGTATGAGCAAATGCTAAGTTTGAATAGTGATAACTTAAGCCTAAGGAAATGAAAGGAGTATGGAATGACCATTTTTACACAAGAAATGTGGTTTCTTCCAACTGAGTGAACTCAGAGTTCCACTTAGCATTTTTCATAGAATAGAGTGAAAAAGGACTATTGGGCAGATCCCAAGGTCCTTGAGGGGATGTTAGTGAATGATTTCTGGGGGAATGAAAGGGGAAGTTAGTCATGCTTCCACTGTTGTACCACCATACAACTGCCATGGTACTTGTGTTATTGACGAGATGATTTTTTCTTGATAAGACAAAAAGTGATCACAAACTTGCTTCTGCAACCTCAAACTACCTACTCATCCTAATACACCTAGCATGTTTTCTTCCTTTTGATTGGGTGCATTTAGACTAGAAAACCCTGCTTTTCTTTCTTTTCTTTTGACTGCCCTCCTATCTAAAACTATCCTTATTTCAACCAAGGGCTCAGATTGAGCAGTTGGTCCCTTTATTTCTCCATCTAATCTAGTGATCTGCCAAGCTTGAACTGTTTGAGAAAATCTTATTCTCTATTCTAAAAGAAGAAATTTAAACATGAACTAGCCAGGATTGCACTGTCTGGCTATTCATCACCTATAAGAAAATAAGTAATTGCACTTCCTTGTTTGCATGTGTCATCAGGCCATTTTCCTGGTCTTCCCTTGGAATTGTTTTCTTTTCTTTTTATCTGAATCTTGATTGTTGATAATATGGAACCTTTGCAGCATGGAAAGGATGATCATATTTGGCATTTCCACAGTCAATCATGAAAAATGACACCTATTGGTATAGGAGCCTAATAGTGGCTCCACTTGGGGATGGCTTTTTTCGAGTGAAAAGCCAAGAACAGCAGGTCAGATGGCCTCATTCCTATTTCTTGTTGTGTTTATAAATCTCCCTTCTACTGTAAGTTAACCAACTAAACCTTTGTGGCATGGATGGATTTCTTATAAGCTGATCTTAACCTTTTTGTAGCTCTGCCTTTGGAGGTTGATTAGAGTTGTTTTTCATCAACAATCAATAGAGAACTTTGGAAAAGTAGTATTGCTAAAATGAACATTCAGGATGGTATATCTGTTGGCTTTCCTTCTCAAAATTTGTTGCATCATATCTCCTAACCTATTTTTGAAATGAACTGCTAAAGTAAACACCTTTTATGTACAAACTACTCTTTTCTTGTGTTTTAACAAGGAGGGTCAAAATAATGCTTGAGCATTCTCCCATTGACTGGGGCTTTCTGAGCTTCTGTGCCATCCAAACTCTTCAAAAAATAAGTGTTGTTTCCCTTTACAGCCTGGATGACAAAAGGGCCTCTCCATAGGAAATCGAATTTGCCATGTTTTTCTTTGTCTTCTCTTCTAGAGTCCCACTTTAGTACTTTGTCTCCCATGAAGAAGTCTTCAACTTTTTTTCTTTTGTCAAAATCCTTATTGAGTTTGTCTTGCAGAATCTGAGTTCTCTGATATACTTCCTCTCTAGTCTGTTGCAAGTGAATAGTCTGATTGATTCTCCTTTGGATTGCATTGGGTTCTGCTTGTAACTCTTGCAACAATTTTGTAGGTTTTAACCCCGTACAGAAATTACCTGCATACGAATTCTAAATCACAAGAAAAATAAAAATGCGAGAGCATAACACATAAAACACATATACACAGAGATTTCCCACTGGATCCCAAAGCCGGGACTACCAGCTTGATTTTTCATTATATTCCTTTCAATGTTACAATACATATTATACATGCCGAAGCATCCAATACCATGGACCGAAAACCATCACATCCAAAACCATGGAACGAAAACCATCGCGTCCAAAAAACATGTGCAAAAATCATGCAAAAAACCATAGGTGGGTCTGCCCAACCTACATAGGGTCCAAAACCAAAACATAAAGGGGGCTGACCCGGACCCCAAAACCCCTGTTAACTATGTGGAAAGAATATAACACAACCCAACAATCTCCCGCTTGTTGTTTTCTTTCCACAGGGGGCCACAGGAGAGCTTAGTCCTTTTTCCAGCCCTGAAATGCCCATTGTTTCTCTACACCAAGAGAAATTCTTAGAGCTCACTGATTTTGTCAATGCATCTGCAGTATTCTTCAAAGTGTCCACCTTTACCAGCAACACCTTTTTGTCTTCTATCATATCCCTCACAAAGTGATACTGAACATCAATGTGCTTTGTCTTTGAATGATAGCAGGGTTCTTTGCCAAGAAAATTGCACTTTGGCTGTCACAGTCTATCCTTATAGCTCCCTGTACTAACCCCATACTTGAACACAATCTTTGCAACCAAACTGCTTCCTTGCTTGCATGAGTGGCTGCCATGTATTCTGCCTCTG
>APFE030332054.1:8556-50037 GCA_000404065.3 Pinus taeda
TTGGTTAGCTGATTCTATCGCTAATCAAGCATTAGACTGGCACATCAATCATTCATCATAAAATCAAAGCATCAAAAAGTCAAGCTGTATATATATATATCATCATAAAAGTATCTCGAGTGTACATATGTCGTCCAAAAAATATACAAAATTGGGACTCAAATGCCCATAATCATATCCGGCATATCTAATGCCCCGGCTCAGGATGAGCGTCCAAGTAGTTAGCTATCGCATTGGCTACACGCCGAAAAGTGCGAACCCAGTCACGTGGCATGCCAACCACATGACACTGCATATCCTTCGGAAGGTCCTCTATAGCAGCCATCGGTACTCGACAACTCAGTCTCGTCAGTTGTCGCTGGACGTTGTGTAGAGTCCTCTCCGTCTCAGCAGCCGCCTCTTTAGCTGCTCGGCCGTATCGTCTGTGCCGTGGGAGTCCATCTGGCCGCACTGGCCCAATATCTGGATCATGATCATCATATTAGTCATTTGAATCTCATCAAAAAAAATATATATTTTTCAAATTGCATCATTATATTTGAAAAATTCAAAAAAATCCCTCAATAGAATTAACAAAATTAAAGAGGCATGCATGATAAATCAATCAACACCAGTTAACAATACTGAGTTCTGTGTATATCTAACACGATTTCCATATCAAATCTGAATATTCAACCTAAAACTAATTCACACAAAATACATGTAAATCTTAAAGCCTAATCAAATAAGAGAACTTGATCACAGGTCGTGGTGGGCCCTGGCTACACTTGGAACAAGTTAGACTAGATCAATGCTTAGAAACTAGAAAGCACCATAATACTCATTGCGAATTCATGGTAGAAATTAGATTGTATTAAATCAAATCAACAATCAACCATAAGTCTGGTACATGTGCTTCTCCAGTGTTTTGAAATATAAAATCTGATTACAATAATTCTCCTAGTCTATGTTTCTTCCTCCTCGCTGTTGTTGCAACAAAGACATACACCTCTGTCACATAGCCTCTACGTATTGCTCCTATCCCCGCTGCTTGCTACATGCATGATTTCTATAGAAGCCTAATCTAACGAAATGATTATAAAAAGTAATTTGATAATCATTAAAACTAATCATTGTTGCATGGAATCACCATGAGTGATTTTTGGGTCCTGTTTTGGGAAAATAATTTAGAATTGGACCCAACCCAACCCGTTCATACCAACCAGAGTTGTTCAACAAAATTGTTCAGCGTGATTCTGTGCTTAACTTTCACTCGAATATTTCCTTGACCATAACTTCTTCTCAATGACGATTTTTTCAAAACGGTTTCTAGGTTACCTGAATAAGGGTTCTCTAAACAAAACCCATGTGTTGACATTTCAATATTCTTCACCATTTGATATCAAATTTGATATTTTCACCTAAAAAAATATATTTCATACTTAACCTGTCGTAACTAGTTTACTTGGCTTGTGAAGAATTTCGGCAATGAAACCTTGTGGAAGATGAACTTAGCAAAATCCACCATTAGTAAATCATGACAAAATCATCTCTAATCACTGAAAAATCAAGAAAACTAATGATAATCAACCATGAAGTGTAGGATATGAATTAGCAACAAATTGTGGAATTAGAATGTGAAACAAGTTAAAAACATATGAATTTAGGGTATGAATGATGGTATTTGTATGGTGGAAAAATGGGCATATTCGAGGCCCAACATCCCCCCATGCGTGAGGGTTTTCATGTCCTCATGCAAAAAAATCCCTTACTTATTGACAAATTCTTGACATTGCTTTGAAAATGTTGGTTCTTGTGGGACAACATTGCTTAAATATTTGAAGGTGCTAGTTCTTGTGGAGAAGCACTGCTTGAATACTTGGAGGTGTTGGTTCTTGTGGAGTAGCACTTATCACATTTAATATATCACACTAATTTACAGAGCATTACAAATTGAGGACAGGAAAGGGATGGATGAGGAAGAGATGATGGATGAAAATGAGGTGATGATGGAGATGGTGAATGGGTACTTACATACTCTGTCTTCGTAAGGCCAATGTCTATAGGTGGTTTCCTTTATCATTTCATGGAAGTAATTACTTCATCCTCTGAATTTTTATCATGGGAGAAGAAGACACTAAAGATACTACTTTTATACCGCAAGGATTTTTCTTTTAATATGATCTTGTAATAAGAGTATAAGTGTAATGAATGGAATGAAATAAAAGGATAATGGTTTATGAAAGATGAAATGTGTGGAATCATTAAGTTTCTTTAACCTTATAATGAATTAGAGATTCATAAGCCAAATTTACCTCAAGTTTTACCTTGTCGTTGATGTGCTCGATGCTGCAAGATGAAGTGGAGGATGGAATGGCTAGAGTTGATGTGATTGCTGATCTGATATGTTGAATAAAGCTAAAGGATGAACTGAAGTGTTGGAGGATGAACTGAAGCTCCCCTTCTCCCCCATGAATGAGGATTTGTATGTCCTCAAACAACTGAGAGAAGGTGACTACTGTTGCAAATGAAAATAGGAATGCTAATAAAAAAATCCAAACTACTGCAAAGTTGTGTTGAGATCTCAAAACCATAAGTCTTCAACCGCTAGACACCCATATGCAATCTTGAATATGTGAATAAATGATTTCGATGTCGAATATAAGCAACAATCATTGGATTACCAACCATTGAGGATGTCATTAACCAATGCGAGATATCCCACCTTTGATGTCAATGGGAATCAAGGCACTAGGTACATTCTACTAGCCATGAATGGATTTGTCGAAGTTGAATGGACTGCAGAATCCGTCCACCAAGAAAAAATTATGTATTTCCTTAATAGATGACAAAGATACCTACCATTAAGGCATGAAGGCTCCCAGGTACCTTATCTAACCCTAACCTTGGTCCCAGATAATTTGTTGATGTCGATGGGACAAGGCTTGTTGGTAGGTGGGCCTTAAGGGATCACACATCAACCAACATGAGTACAAGATATAATAACTTGAAAGATATATGATTTGAAGAACTCATACAAATTTACAAAATTTATTGTGAACCTTGCCTGCCAGTTACCTAGTTTTCAAGCAAAGTCCCTACCCAAATGCACTAGACAAGCTAGTTTTCAAAAAAGGACTTATTTCTTTACTATTTTCATTTATTTATTTACAATACTAATTTTCCTACTATATTGGAGAAAATATGTCCTCCTTCAAGTGAAAGAGAACTTCCAATGAAGCCATGTATGGATCAGGTACAAGGATATATTCATGCTCAGATTTAACATATAAAATTTAGAATATACATGAGCATGAAAATCAACAGTTTTGAAAAATGTGATAGAAAGAGTATTTGAAGATGAGAGTGGTAATTTGACTAGATTTTTATTTGGAACCAATGCTCGATGTAATCCTAATGATATTAAAACATTTCTCCATCTGAACCACTCTGAAAGCCCTCCTCGGTCATGTTAGGTGAACTTGGATAATTTATCTATGAAATGCATATAAGACTTGTTGTTGGGCATGGTGAGAATTCTTCAATCTCAGGTTTAGCTGGATGCTTCCCATCAGATTTGGTACATGAGTTCTCGATCTCCTTGGTATATAGGCAAGAGGAATCAAGGGAGACTTCCAAATATTTTTCTGGTTGTGGAGAGATAGATAATTTCCTAAATGCGTTCACGATGAACTCTTCCTGAGAAGCAGATATCCCAGCTACTGCTAGGATTTGAGAAAGTGCTTTGAGGGACATTCTTCAAGCTCTCAATCATTCCTTGAATTGATCCTGCTGGTTGATGATCCCTATCTTGCAACATGGATTAGTACCAAGGGGTCCAAAAATGTTTTATCTTTAAAGAGCTTGAAATTTTAATCTAAATGAATTAAAAATTGTTAATTGCAATAAAACTTACCAAACTTGAAATCCTCGCTTACTTGGACAACCAAACTTTGGAGTGACCCCAAAAAAAATTGGATGTGTGGCTCTTCGCTCACATCTTACCATCATCTTCGCCCTCTAGTTTCCTTGTAACTAAGATCGCACTGAAAACTTGTGAAATAAACTATGCTCTAATCCTTTTTGCACCCCCTGGAAACGACGCCAAAAATGTTGGGGAAACTATATGTGCTGTAATTCCAACATTAAATTATCAATCTCAGGTCGTAAGACTTAGAGGTGCAAGTGCAGGTAATGGAGGATCCGAGTATCCAACCTAAATTAACATCATGAAGTGTAAAATTGATTCCTATTCCTATTGCTGAATTAAGTACAAAATACAAATCACTAATCTCATTCTAAGTAAATCTTAATTTTAATGCAAGTAAAACTTAATCGCAATCCAAACAAGAATATTTAGAAATCTTCAATCAAGACTAATTACTTCTTCAATATTAAGATAACTTAACTCATTTAAAAACACACTTGCAATCACGAACAAACAACTAATTGATAAAAGAACTATGCCACTACCCAAGATTTTATAATTCTACCCATGCTTGTTTCTACAAAAAGAACACATTGTTTATTGAGCATAAGAGAAAGACTTTTGATTACTTATTAACAAAGAAACATAACACTCCTTGCTTGGAAAATAAACTTTAATTGCACACTTATTCAATTGTTGGAACAGAAAATCTTAACCACACCATTCCTTGTTATAAATAAACTCCTACGTCAACAATTCACTTGTCGAAAATAGACTCCTAATTACAACATTCGTTCACTGGAATTTTTTTTTTATGATAGCAATCTCAACCTACAGGAAACTTCTAATTCAAACATATAATCAAAACGAATCACTTGATCAAACACTTACTAGTAACAAAGGAATCTAGAATTAAGCCTTTCACAAGTAAATGGAAATTAAATTAATTGATATTGAACTATAATGCTACCAAATTCATGCACTGGCTTGCTCCTACAGAGAAATCATTATGTTATCAAACAACACAAAACATTTGCTACATATTTTGTTTCAGCTAGCTAATCTTCAGATGAAAATGATTTAAAGTAAATGAACATACTTCACACTACTCCTTCTTATGTGCTATCAACCTATTATGTACCTAAGAAAATGACAACTAAACCTACAACATGATTCCTAATGACAACTACACCTACAACGAAATGCCTAATTATTAAAATGGCAACTAAACCTACATCAGACCTACTAAGCCAATCTCATACCTTGTTGAGTTGTGGTGTTAATCAAATTGCATCATATTTGATTCAAAACAATGTGCTAATCTTCTCAGCATATGATAAATAGTTTCACGACATTTACCACCATAATTCTATTAGATCTTACCTCTATAAACATCACTTCAACACAGGATCGAATCCTTCAACGAAATCAATAGAATTGAAGAGGCATGCATGATAAATCAATCAACACCAATTAACAATACTGAGTTATGTGTATATCTAACATGATTTCCATATCAAATATCAATCTTCAACCTAAAACTAATTCACACAAAATACATGTAAATCCTAAATCCTAATCAAATAAAAGAACTTGATCATAGGTCGTGGTGGGCCATGGCCACACTTGGAACAAGTTAGATCAGAACAATGCTTAGAAACTAGAAAGAACCACAATACTCATTGTTGAATTCATGGCAGAAACCAGATTGTATTAAATCAAATCAACAATCAACCATAAGTCTGGTACATGCACTTCTCCAGTATTTTGAAATACAAAATATAATTACAATAATTCTCCCAGTCTCTATTTCTTCCTCCTCGTTGCTGCTGCGATAAAACCATATGCCTTTGTCACATAGCCTCTACGTATTTCTCCTATATTCATTCCCTGCTCCATACATGATATATATAGAAGCCTAATCTAACTAATGACTATAAAAAGTAATTTGATAATAATTAAAAATAATCATTGTTGCATGGAATCTTGAGTGATTTCTGGGTCCTGTTTTGGGAAAACTGTTCAGAAAAATCATTCAGAACTGGACCCAACCCAACCCGTTCAGACCTACGTGAGTCGTTCAACAAAATTGTTCAATGTGATTTCATACTTAACTTTCACTGGAATATTCCCTTGACCATAAATTCTTCTCAATGACGAATTTTCCAAACGGTTTATGGGTTACCTGAACGAGGTTGCTCTAAATGAAACTAGTTTGTTAGAATTTCAATATTCTTCACCATTTGTTAACAAATTTGATAATTTCACCTACAGAAATTTATTTTGTACTTAACCTGTCGTAAGTAGTTTAACTGGCTTGTGAAAAATTTTGACAATGAAACCATGCGGAAAATGAACTTAGCAAAAACTATCAATGGTAAATCATGACAAAATCATCTCTAATCACTGAAAAGTCAAGAAAACTAGTAATAATCAACTACGAAGTGTAGGATATGAATTAACAGAATATTGTGGAATTAGAGTGTGAAATGAGTTAAAAACATAAGAATTTAGGGTATGGATAATGGTATTGGTATGGAAAAAATGGGCATATTCAAGGCCCAACGCCCCCCCAATGCCTGAGGGTTTGCATTTCCTCATGCAAACAAATCCATTTCTTATTGGAAAATTCTTGACGTTGCTTTGCAGATGCTGGTTCTTGTGGGACAACATTGCTTGAGTATTTGAAGGTGTTGGTTCTTGTGGACCAACACTGCTTGAATACTTAGAGGTGTTGGTTCTTGTGGAGAAACACTTCTCACATTTAATATATCACACTAATTTGCAGAGCAGTACAAATTAAGGACAAGAAAGGGATGGACGAGGAAGAGATGATGGATGAGAATGAGGTGATGATGGAGATATTGAATGGGTCCTTACATACTCTGTCTTCGTAAGGCCAATTTCTATAGGTGGTTTCCTTTATCATTTCATGGCAGTAATGACTTCATCTTATGATTGTTTATCATGGGAGGAGAAGACACTAAATATATTGATTTTATACCAAAAGGATTTTTCTTTTAACATGGTCTTGTAACCAGAGTATAAGCATAATGAATGAAAGGAAATAAAAGGATAATGGTTTATGAAATATGAAATGCATGGAATAAGAAGTGCTAAATCATTAAGTTTATTTAACCTTCTAATGAATTAGAGAATGATAAGCCAAATTTACCTCAAGTTTTACATTGTCATTGATGTGCTTAGTGCTGCAAGATGGAGTGGAGGATGGAATGGATGGAGCTAATGTGATTGTTGATCTGATCTGTTGAAGAAAGATGAAGGATGAACTGAAGTTATGGAGGATGAATTGAAGCTCCCCTTCTCCCCCACACATGAGGAGTTGTATTCCCAAAACAACTGAGGGAAGGTGACTACTGTTTCAAATGACAATGGGAATGCTAATACAAAAATCCAGACTGCTCCAAACCTATGTTGAGATCTCAAAGCCATATAGTCTTCAACCACTACACACCCATGTGCAATCTTTCATATGTGAATAAATGGTGTCGACGTCGAACATAATTAATAATCATTGGATTACCTACCATTGAGGATGTTTTTAACCAACGTGAGATATCCCATCTTTGATTTCAATGCTAATCAAGGCACTAGGTACATTCTACTAGCCATGAATGGATTTGTCGAAGTCGAAAGGATGGCATAATCCATCCACCAAGAAACATTGATGTATTTCCTTAGTAGATGACAAGGATACCTACCATTAAGGTATGCAGGCTCCCAGGTACCTTATCTAGCCCTAACCTTTGTCCCAGATAATTTGTTGATGTCAATGGGACAAGGTTTGTTGGCAGATGGGCCTTAAGGGATCCCACATCAACCAACATGAGTATAAGACATAATGACTTGAAAGATACATTATTTGAAGAACTCATACAAATTTACAAACTTTATTGGGATCCTTGCCCACCAGTTACTTGGAAAGCAAATTCCCTACCTAGATGCGCTAGATAAGCTAGTTTTTAGAAAATGACTTATTTTTCTCTTTACTATTTTCATTTATTTATTTACAATACTAATTGTCCTACTATACTGGATAAAATATGCCCTCCTTCAAGTGAAAGAGAACTTCCAATGAATCCATGTGCATATTAGGTACAAGGATATATTCATGCTCAGATTTAACATATAAAATTTAGAATATACATGAGCATGAAAAATCAACAGTTTTGAAAAATGTGATAGAATGAGTATTTGAATATGAGAGTGGTAATTTGACTGGATTTGGATTTGGAACCAATGCCCGATGTAATCCTGATGGTATTGGCCCATTTCTTTATTTGAACCACTCTGAAAGCCCTCCTCGGTCATGAGAGGTGAACTTGCATAATTGGCCTCTAAAATGCATACAAGGCTTGTTGTTGGGCATGGTGAGTGTTCTTCGATCTCAGGTTCAGATGGATTCTCCCCATCAGATTTGGTAGATGAGTTCTCGATCTCCTTGGTAGTGAGGCAAGAGGAATCAAGGGAGACTTCCAAATCTTTTTTTGGCTATGGAGAGATAGATAATTTCATGAATGTATTCAGGATGAAATCTTCCATATATCCCCGCTACTGCTAGGATTTGAGAAAGTGCTTCAAGGGACATTCTTCAAGCTCTCAATCATTCTTTGAATTTCTCCTGCTAGTTGATGATCCCTATCTCGCAACATGGATTAGTACAAATGGGTTCTTATATCACCCCAAAAATGTTTCATATTTAAAGAGCTTGAAATTTTAATCTAAATGAATTAAAAATTGCTAATTGTAATAAAACCTACCAAAATTGAAATCCTCATTTACTTGGACAACCAGACTTTGGAGTGACCCCAAACAAAAGTGAATGTGTGGCTCTTCACTCACGTCTTACCATCATCCCCACCCTCTAGTTTACCTGTAACGAATATCACACTGAAAACTTGTGAAAGAAACTATGTTGTAATCCTTTTTGCACCTCCCTGGTAACGACACCAAAAATGTTGGGGAAATTATATGTGTTATAATTCCAACATTAAATTATCAATCTAGGGTTGTAAGACTTAGAGGCACAAGCGTAGATAACGCAATATCCGAGCATCGAACCTAAATTAACACCATGAAGTCTAAAATTGATTCCTATTCCTATTCCTATTCTTGAATTAAGCATAGAATACAAATCAATGATCTCATTCTAAGTAAATCTTAATTTTAATGCAAGTAAAACTTAATCACAATCCAAACAAGAAGATTTAGAAATTTGCAATCAAACAAGACTATTTACTTCTTCAATCATAAGATAACTTAACTCATTCAAAAACACACTCGCAATCATGAACAACCAACTAATTAATAAAAGAACTATGCTACTACCCAAGATTTTATAATTCTACCCATGTTTGTTTCTAGAAAAAGAACACATTGTTTATTGAGCATAAGAGAAAGTCTTTCGATTAATTATTAACACAAAAACATACCACTCCTTGCTTGGAAAATAATCTTCAATTGTAGTCTTATTCAATTGCTATAACATAAAATCTTAACCAAACCATTCCTTGTCAGAAATAAACTCCTACTTTAACAATTCACTTGCTGAAAATAGACTTCTAATTACAACATTCATTCACTGGAAACAAAATTTTATGATAGAAATATCAACCTACAGGAAACTTCAAATTCAAACATATAATCAAAATGAATCACTTGATCAAATGCTCACTGGTAACTAAGGAATCCAGAATTAAACCTTTCTCAAGTAAATGGAAATTAAACTAATTGATATTGAACTATAATGCTACCAAATTCATGCACAGGCCTGCTCCTACAAAGAAATCATTATGTTATCAAACAACACAAAACCTTTGCTATAGATTTTTATTAGCTAGCTAATCTTCAAATGAAAATGATTTAAATTAACTCAGCATACTTCGCACTACTCATGTGCCATCAACGGGCAATAAGAGATCACATATTTTGTACCTAAGAAAATGACAACTAAACCTACAGTAGAACTCTTAATCTAGTCATGTACCTTGCTGAGTTGTGGTGTTAATCATATTGCATCATATTTGATTCAAAACAATGTTCTAATCTTCTCAGCGAATGATAAATAATTTTGTGACATTTACCACCAAAATTCAATCAAATATGATGTAGGAGCATTCAACCCAAGGAAAATCATTGTATTTAAATAGACATGGGGGGGGTCATGTGTTTTAAGGAAGTTGGTTTCCTAAGTGTTAAGTTAATGTAATATTTAGGCTTTTGAGTGAGTAGGATACGAATTAATTAGATGTGGTGAGGATGTTTGTAAATGCTCTCGAATGGAGTAGAACATGAGTGATTAATAATGTCGAGAGAGTTAGAAGTCAATTATAACTCTTAAGGTAGTTTCATGATTCGAGGAACTAGAGAGGACATTTAGGAGTCAGTTCAGTAGATTAAGGATCTAAACTAGAATTAGTTCAACAGAACCTTTCTGGAATAAATGTAAGCCTATGGGCAGAGTGTAGGGAGGAGGTCACTGATATTGAAGATCAGGCCTAAGAGATAGAGAGTCTTGATATGTAATAAGTTGTTTATATTTATCAATACAGAGGTTTATCCCAACTGTGTGTGTGTTACGGGCATCGATAGATTGAATTGTGTGTGAATTCGTAGGCTCTGTAACAGAGGTTGTAGGCAAAGTTCTATAGAACATGTAGAGGGAGAGAATGATTTAGAGGAATCATAATGGGTCTTTGAATCCAATTTGGAGGATCAGAGTGGAGCTTTGGAGAGATAGTGATGTGAGGATTCGTAGAAGTCAAGCTTAGGAGTGAATTGAGCAATAGAATAGTAGAAGGACGAGAACCTTTGAAGAAACTTGAACCACTAAGAAAACACTGAAGAAATAGCGTAAAACATAAGTAAAGATAAGAGAGGAGAAGTGAAGAAGTAATACACAACAACCATTGGATCTTATAGATCAATGGGAAGGATCAATTTGCATGGTGGAAGAGCATGAATGATAGTCAGCAACAAAGCGAGATTTATAAGCGAAAGTAGATTATCGGGCGGAGGAAGGATGGTAAGTGGTATTGAAGGGTAGTTGTCCGATTCCACTAACCGAGCGACACGTAGTAGTGGAGGAGAGGGAGAAAACCATTTTTTAGGTGGGTTTTCTCCGTGCTTGTGTCTCACCCAAAATCATTGTGGATCGTTGGATCCATTCAGTGTAGATCCACGGTGGAGAATTGTCGCGTAAGTTGTTCGATCGGAGATCAAGGATAACGAAGGATGGCGGAGTAGAGAGGAAGGCTTTGATGCACGGACCCGACAATATATAGATGTGGGAGTAATCCATTTGAAGTCTAGCTTAAGCATTAAGTGCGACTGGAGATTGGAGAAGGCGGAGTGCCGCGGAAAGGATTGAAGCCATGAGATGGACCCGACGGAGTATAGATGCGGGTCTAATAATTTGAGTTTTGGAAGGTTATGTTATCGCATATCAGGGATGTAAGGAGTGTGTAGTGTGACCGTGGAGAATCCCAATTGCAATAATTGATAAAGGTAAACCTTAGTAAATGTGTAAAGGCCGTATAAAGGCAGAAAAGGTATGTTTTGCGGGTATTTCCTTTGTAAATGGTTTATAAAGGATTAAGCGCAGATATATCAGGTTTTATATATAAGTCTAACATTATCAAAGGATGGAAGGTTATCTATATATATATATATATGTGTGTGTGTGTGTGTGCGTGGTTAAAGGGTTAGACTTGGTTAGTCTATAAATTATTCCACAGAGATTAAGAAAGGGGGCCTTAACCATTGATGGTTGAAGATTTTGACTCATTAGAGAGTTAAAATTCCTAGGACAAATGTGCTTATGCATTTGATATGCATACTGTGGGTGTAAGTGGGGGTAGCCCTATGTCATTTGGTATTAGAGAGGAATTGTAATTGAAACAATTGGTGTTACAACAGAACAAAGAAATTCTATGTGAAAGAATTAAGAACAAAGTTATGTTTTAAGATGTTTATGCAGGCAAGGAAGGATCAGATTCTAATCTGACAGAAAGTAGTCACACAGAGGTGATGTGTAGAAGAACTTGCAGATGCAAGAAATAGAGGACAATCCATTCAAGGTACAAGTGGAATAGTGGAACAAGATCATGCAAAGATCTTGAAGGTGAGGTGATATGTTTTGTTTTGATTTGATTGGAGAATGTGTGTTTGTACATTGATGCATAGATAACAACAAAAGAAGGTGAGAAGGTTGCAACATCTAGAGCAAGGAGTGCTTGAATTGGTTCCAGAGGAAAGAACCAGAGAAACACTAAGAGACTGAGCTCAAAGGAGAATAGCTTAGTAAGGCATATGTAGCAAGAAGGAGACTTGTTACTGCAGAGGTATTGTTTGCAAATCACAAAGGTGATTCCACAGAGGATGTGGGTAGAATTGCGAAGGGATGAAGAAGCTGGTAAGAATTTCTAAGTGAAAGAAGAGGTGGTCATAACCAAGTACTTCATTGTGATTGAAATACAAGAGGGAAGTTATGTTCTTGAGAAGTGCAGATGAGTTAAAGCCTAGAGGAAGTAGAGAGAAGTGCTCAAAAGGAGGTTCCAGAGATAGAGAACCAAGTGCTTGCCAAAAGACAAAGTACAAAGGAAGCTTGGTGAGGTAAGTTGCAACAAGGAGGACTTGTCGTTGTAGAGGCTTTGATGTAGCTCATAGTAAGTGAGTAAGGAGCTCATGAAGATAGAGAAGAAGAAGATGGTTATTGACAGTCATAGCAGAGGTTCTAAGGAAGACCACAACAGAAGAAAGATGAAGGAAGAGGATGCTAAGGCAAATGGCGAGAAGATGAGTCAAGAGAAAATTGAAAAGGAAATTGCAGAGTTAAAAGAACAACTCGATGCATTAAGGAGAATAATTGAGGAAACCAGAGACTAGGTTGGGTCTTAAGGAAGAAACCATTGAAGTGGCATAAGTTTTAGAGAAGGCTACAACAGAGGCAAGTAAGGTGGTTGATGGAAAAACACAAAGAAGCTAAGTTGGAAATGAAAATGGAAGTTTCCATTTGTGAAGCAGAACAGGGTGAAGTTCTGAGTGAAGATGAAGACTTCAGACTGAAACTTCAAGTGAGGCCAAAAGGTCACATGGTTTTAAATCTAAAAAATTGTGTATATTTACAGGTGAAACATGTAAAGAAGGACAATTCACTGATATTGTCATAAAGGAGGAAGAAGACAAGAAAAATTTAAATTATGTTCTGGAAGAAAATGAGATAGAGAGGTCTCATATATAGTTGGAGAAGGATATCAAGCAATCAAATAAAGGACTTGATGAGATTGAGGAGAAGACCATTGGAATCATCAGATGAGATCATGAGGTCTTGTGGTTTGATGGAAAAACATCTAAAACTATCAAAGAGATGGAGGATCAAAATTTTATTCTAATCGAGAATGAAGAGATAGTGTCAATAAGTTATGCTTGTGACAAAGAAGAAAATAGTGAGGATTGTACAAAACTTTTGGGAGAAATTCCAAGCGAGATGGAAAATTTGTCGCATGAGTTAAGTCTTTTGGAAGAAAGCCTAGAAAACCAAAAAGTAAGTGTTCAGGTTGTAAATTCAAAACTGAGTGAGAAGGAAGAAGTTCACTACAGTGAACAAGGATAGAAAGACATCATTAGAGCACATGGTATGGAGAAGAGACTAGCTAATAGTCTCATGAATTCTTTTGAGAATTCAAAACAACATACTAATGTGCTGACAGAGGAGAAAGAAACAAAGCAGCAAACTGAATTGTTGCCAAAAGAAGATAAGGCACAAAAGCCTTATGTTTTTTATTTTAACAAGTGTTTTGTGAGTGTGGGTTTAGTTACAGATGCTGGAGGAAATTTGGCACAGATGAGAAACCAAATAAAGATGAAAGAAGAAGATTCTGTGGAAGAATTTAATCCATGGAACAGAGATGCACAATTGCTGGAGAGAATGCTGGAAAGTCATGATTCAGTGTAGACAGAAATAATCATGAAAGAGGGTAAGGATGAAAGGGAGGCAGTAAGCGTAGGAGTCAAAACAAAAGTTGGGGCAAAAGAAAGAGTAATTTCTACAATGGTAGTGAGAGAAAAAGTAGAAGAATAAGTAAGCCAACAACTACAAAGTGGGAGTAACCTACAACAGTTTGAAGAGATAGTGGACAGTAGCAACAACTTGAAGCAAAGAGAAAGAGGAAGAAGTAAGAGGCAGAATATGGACTAGTCCAAGGATGAATTGGAGACAGAGATTGAAGAATTATGGTAGTTGATGATGAAACAGTCCATGTGGAGGAAATTGATAGCAATAGGAAGGATGATCAATTAGAATTTGAACCTGGTTGATAAGGAGAGGAAGACGAAACAAAATACAGTAGACATACAAAAACAACAAAGGTGCAAGGCATTTAGGCAGTTACAAAACAAAGTATGGGATCCAAGAAGACAAAGATCAAAACCACATGATCAGGAGATCATGAATATTTTTTTTCTTTGGGACTTTGATGCAGGAGCATTCAACCCAAGGAAAATCATTGTATTTTAATAGACATAGGGGGGTCATGTGTTTTAAGGAAGTTGGTTTCCTAAGTGTTAAGTTAATGTAATATTTAGGCTTTTGAGTGAATAGGATAGGAATTAATTAGATGTGGTGAGGATGTTTGTGAATGTTCTCAAATGAAGGAGAATATGAGTGGTTAATAATGATGAGAGAGTTAGAAGTCAATTATAACTCTTAAGGTAGTTTCATGATTCGAGGAACTAGAGAGGACATTTAAGAGTCAATTTAGTAGATTAAGGATTTGAACCAGAATTAGTTCAACAGAACCTTTCTGGTATAAATGTAAGCCTACGGGCAGAGTGTAGGGAGGAGGCCACTGATATTGAAGATCAGGCCTGAGAGATAGAAAGTCTCGATATGTAATCAGTTGTTCATATTTATCAATACAGAGGTTTATCCCAACACAAGAAAATATATGTAACCAATGTTTAAAGAGGGGAAGGTTATATATATATATGCGTTTAAAGGGTTAGACTTGGTTAGTCTATAAATTATTCCATAAATATTAAGAAAGGGGGCCAACCATTGATGGTTGAAGATTTTGACTCATTAGACAGTTAAAATTCCTGGGACAAATGTGCTTATGCATTTGATATGCATATTGTGGGTGTAAGCGGCGGTAGCCCTGCGTCAAAATCTTACCTCTACAAACGTCACTTTCACACAAGATCAAATCCTTCAATGAAATCAATAGAATTAAAGAGGCATGTGTGATAAATCAATCAACACCAGTTAACAATACTAAGTTCTATGTATATCTAACATGATTTTCGTATCAAATTTGAATCTTCAATCTGAAACTAATTCACACAAAATACATGTAAATCCTAAATCCTAATCAAATAAGAGAACTTGATCACAGGTCATGGTGGACCGTAGCCTCACCTAGAACAAGTTAGATTAGATCAATGCCTAGAAACTAGAAATAACCATAATACTCATTGTGAATTCATGGCAGAAACCAAATTGTATTAAATCAAATAAAAAATCAACCATAAAAGTCTGGTACATGTGCTTCTCCAATGTTTCGAAATAAAAAATATGATTACAATAATTCTCCGAGTTTATGTTTCTTCCTCCTTGCTGCTGCTATAGCAAAACCATATGTCTCTGTCACATAGCCTCTACGTATTGCTCCTATCTTCACTGCCTGCTCCATACATGATTTATATAGAAGCTTGATCTAACTCAATGCTTATAAAAAGTATTTTGATAATCATTAAAACTAATCATTGTTGCATGGAATCTTCGTGAGTGATTTCTAGGTCCTCTTTTGGGAAAACCTTTTAGAAAAATCATCCAGAACTAGACCCGACCAGACCTGTTTAGACCAACCTGAGTCATTCAACAAAATTGTTCAACGTGATTCTGTACTTACATTTCACTAGAATATTCCCCTGACCATAACTTCTTCTCAATGACGAATATTTCCAAACGGTTTCTGGGTTACCTGAATGAGGGTGCTTTGAACAAAACCTTGTTGTAGAAGACTTACCCTTGATAGTTGATGTGTGGTCCTTACTGCAGTGGTCCTTGAATGCATACTTTTTCTTTCCTTCTAGGAGCTTGATATTGAATCTATTGTATCTATGTAATTTCATATCTCCAAGGTCTGAAATTGTGTCTTGGCGTATACCTATAACTCTTTGTTCCAACCCCACAAGTCTGATCTAGACTATATTCTTCAACAAAAATTTATCCCCAATCTCCCACGATGACCTTATTATAGACTGGTTCAATAGAGAGAAATTGTACAAAGTTCCACATGTCAGCCTTTCGACCTTTGGCCCTAAAAATGATACCCTACAAACCAAAGTTTGTCCTTTTTCTGTAACTATTTACGAAATTCGAATCCAATGCTCATAGAGAAAGTTATGACGATTTTCCCAAGGTCACCTGTTTGACATGGAATTTAGGAGCCTGCAAAAACCCTAAATTCCGCAGATCATATCTCAGAAATTGTAGCGAAAAACCACTTGAAATTATGTCACGAGGTTCATTAAGATTTCATCGAAAATGGGTTTTAATTTCTACCCCTGAATCTTCTTAGAAAATAAGTTATAGTGAAACTTCCATGATGACCTGTTTGAAGTAGCGAAATCCTAAAATCCAAGGCTCTAAACTTACTTCAAAATAGACCTTCAGACTTGATCATAATTTTGTGCCCTAACCAGACCTCAATGAAACCTTAAATTCCCTACAAAAAATCTTGTGTTAAAATATAATGAGAGCCGAAAAATTACAGAGGTCTTCTCACAAGATATTTAGTTGAAAAGTGCTTGCATGAGGAGTTTATGAGGGTCACAATTTATAGAAATGATTAGGTTGAGAGGGTCCTCAACAAGTGAACATTGGAGGGATTTTAGGAGCATAAAAAATTATTAATTATTTAATATTTAATAACCACAACCAATGATGAGTGCCATGCCATAACCCCATGGGGCTTTAGCCCACTAACTAGGGTTACTAACTTCAAACACGAATAACTCTCGAACCGTGAAGAACTACAAGGCATGCCATATATCAACGAAAACATCTCAATGAGTAAAATCCATATAGAAGATTCTTGACTTAGAATAGGATGAGTTTTCAAGTTAAAATTCCCATGCAAGATCGGGTAGCCCCTGGTTCTTCTTGGGTTGACATCAATGACAACCATTGATCAACACCATTTGTGGTGCTCATCTAATTCCTTGATCGATGATTCGATCAGGTTGAGATTATTCCAATGCAGCCTAATGGGAAAAGTTGAAAAATGTTATATTGAGCTTAGAGGGGGTACCGTTGCTACGTTTGGAGAACTGGGTACCATGTTTTTAACCTATTTTCAGTTGCCTATCCGATATGATGCTAAAACTGAGCTTCTAGCTAATTTTGAACAAGACAAAATAACTCATATTTCTAATCACATCCAAGAGTGGCACACAAGGAAGAGGCTCATTAAGGCCTACATCCCTGATGAGTTCCTTCTTGCATGGTTTTTGAAATCTTTGCAGCTAGAGATTTATAAGGATATGTCACTCTCTGGAGTCTTCACTGAAGAATAGACCATCTTTAGATCCCAATAGTTAGAACTCATATATTCTCAGTCTAGAGTCCTTTACAAGATTCTTCCTAATGCTCCTCGATCAAAGATCGATTTAGTCAAACCTAAGCTAGGACCCCATGTCGATGGAATTGTAGGTTCGATCGATAGTAGTACGATTAACCTGTTGAATTAATTGCAACGATTGTCTTTACAATCTGCTTCTCCAGTGCAGGTTTCGCCTTCAGTGGCTATGCCTACCCAACCTTTAATAATTAATGTTGTCCAATCTTCAAATCACAAAGGAGACCAACAATCCAATGGGAAGAATAAGGGACGAGGTAAGAAGAAAGATAAGGATGGGAAGGGGAAAGTGAACAAGTATAGTAATGATATTGGAGAGGGCAAGAAGGAATAAGAAAAAAAAGTAAAATTCTCATGCAAGTTATGCAATGGGGATCATCTTACCCATCTTTGCCCTAAGATTCAGGATGCTCAATGCTTGTTAGCTAAGCAGATTCTTCAAGTTCCTAGGCTTTGTCGACTAAATTTCCCCAAGGGTAGCAAATGCTTTCTCGTGCTAACGCTAGTACTCAAACCCCCACAACAAGAAACAAGGAAGAGGAATCCACATTGAATTTCTATATGGTGAGGTCTCATGCTGATGTTTCTACAAGGTCACATGATTATGGTGAGCTAGAGCCTTCTACGACTAAGGCTCCTTCCGATATCCTAGAGCCGCTCCATATTGAGATGCCCGCAATTGAGTTTATATCTTGGATGCCAAAAGGCTCTAAAAAATGTTCAACTGTTAATCCCAGCACTAGGTCTGTTCAAAACTATTCTATTGTCAAATATCTGGCTCAGAGCCTCTGTGCAATGTCAGTGTTAGAGGTACTCTAATTGTGCCCTATAGAAAGGAGTTCATTTCTCACTGCAAGCAAAGTAGTAGATCCAAAGAACTCTCTTGTTATTACATTTGATATGTCAAGTGTAAAGAAGAGATTCCCTCGTCACATGGCTTTCCAGATTAAATCTACATATCGGAAAATGAATATCTTTGAACTGTAGTTGATGAAGGGGCTTTCACATGTGTCATGTTGATGTCATGTTGGAAGGCTATCAGGTATTTGGAATATATCTCTACCCCTACTCTCCTTATTGCATTCGATGGTCATTCTCATAGGCCTCATGGAATTCTTCCAACTTTTCCCGTTTATGTTGGGGGAAATCTTGTCAATGTTTAGGTAGAGATAGTTGATGCCAACCTTGATTATAATCTTTTCTTGGGTCAAAAGTGGGTTTATGAAATGGATGTTATTATTTCATCATTGTTTTGTGTGATATGCTTCCCTCGTGAAGGGAGAATTGTTACAATTGATCAAATGTCTTATTCTCCTAATGATCCCAATGCATCTTTTGACTCTATTGTCCCCTTGGTGAAGAATACCAAGCATCTTGTTGAGAATTTGGAAGTTGGAATGTATTCCTCATTGATAGGTACTTTTGATCTTCCTTCTCCTACCACTCATGTTAATTCAATTTCAACCTCAAAGATCACTCTTGGAAAAGCTTCGTTCAGAACTCATTATTTATCTGATCCTTGGCCCTTACCCCCCTCTACTGCCACATTAGAAGAGGGGAAAGGAGGAAGAATGACTTATCCTATATCTGCAGTAGAAATCATGTACCAATCTATAGTGAATTATGCAGATTTGGACCCCATTCCTCTCCCATTAAAGGATTTGGATGGTGATGTGGCTCCGGTCTAGACTCTTGACTTTACTTCGGCTATGGATTTCCTTAACATAGTCTTACCATACGAAGAGGCAATCTTAGATGCAATGATTGCTACATAAAGGTCATGGGATGATTTGCATCATCGGTCATATTTTCTCCCTAATTTACATCAATTTGAGTCAAATTTGTCTGGTCCCCCTTCAACTGGAAGTGTTCATAAAATTAAAAATCCTTTGGCCCCAACACAATTTTTTGCTGAAGGTAATATGTCTAATATCTCGGAAACCATTCTGGTGAACATTTCTAGGAATCCAAATATTATCGAGAATATCTTCGTCAGATCTGCATGTTCCCCTGAATAAATCAAGATTTATATTGACCTTTTTAAGGAATTTCAAGATGTGTTTGCTTGGTCTTATGAAGAAATGTCTGGAATCAATCCATCGATAATTCAGCATGAGATCAATACATACGAAAATTCTAAACCTGTACGACAAAATCTTCGACTGATAAATCCTAATACCTTGTTCTTCTAGCTGAATGGGTCTCGAATCCAGTCCCTATTGATAAAAATAAAGGAACGATATGGGTATGCACCAACTTTAGGGATTTCAATAAGGCTTGTCCTAAAGGTAATTTTCCCACTCCGTTTATCGATCAAATCATTGATGAGAGCACGGGAAATGAGGTGTTTTCCTTCATGGACAGTTTTTCAGGATATAATCAAATAACTATCTGTCCTGAATATCAACACAAGACAACATTTATTTTCCCCTGGGGTACATTTGCCTACAAGAAGATGCCTTTTGGCCTAAAAAATTCTGGAGCTACTTTTCAACGGGCCATATATTATGATTTCCTTGACATCAAACACATAATAGAAGCGTATCTAGATGACCTAACTGCTCATTATCGAAAGATAATTGATCATCGACATCACCTTCGGTTGGTTTTTGAAAGATGTCATCACAATAAGGTATGGTTGAACCCTAATAAATGCATTTTCACTGTCAATATGGTCGATTATAGGGATTCATTGTGTCCAATGAAGGGATTGGTATTGATCTCTTCAAGGTTGAGGCAATACTTCAGTTGCCTCCCCCATCAACGGTTCGTCAAATTCAGAGCCTCCAAGGTAAAACAAATTTCTTAAGGAGATTTATTGTAGATTACACTGAGATTATCAAAGGATTTATGTGATTACTGAAGAAAGGAGTTCCATTTGTTTGGGACGATTTCGCTCAATGCTCCTTCAATGCTTTGAAAAAGGCATTGACCTTTTCTCCTCTTTCGAGTCCATCCGATTATAGCAGGTATTTCCTCTTGTATCTCACTATAGCAGAATCACCATTGGTATGGTTCTCATTCAGGAAGACAATGCTCTTAGAGATCAAGTGATTTATTATCTAAGCCGAGGCTTAGTTGATCCTAAACATAGGTATTCTCATATAGAGAAATTTTCTTTGGAAACATTTCATGCTGTCCAACGACTTTGTCATTATATTATGCTTAGAATTATTCTTTTGTTCGCTGATGTCAAGCCATTTCAGTTTGTCCTTAGTAGGCGAGTGATTGGGGGAAAGTATAATAAATGGAATGTCATCTTACAGAAATTTGATCTCGAATTTATGTCAGCCAAGTCCAAAAAATATTTAGTATTCGCGGAATTGATTTTAGAGTTTCCTTGTGAAGAGGATGTTATTTATGAAGAATCATTCCTAATGAACATCTCTTCCTAATCTCTTCACATGATCCTTGGTATGGAGACATCATAGTATATCTCCAGACTTCAAAGTTTTCTCAGAATTTTTCGAAGGATGAACGTAGAAAATTGCGTTACCTAGCTAGAAATTATATTATTATTAGTGACACTTTGTATCATCACGGGATTGACTCAATCCTTAGGCATTCTTTATCCTTAGAAGAAGTTGAGTTTGTTCTTAATTACTGCCACAGTAGAGCTTGTGGAGGTCATTTATCTGGGCTCCCTACAACCCAAAAAATATTGCATGCAAGCTATTTTTGGCACTCGATTTTTAAAGGTTGCATGGAAGCGGTTAAGAAGTGCCATCCTTTTCATGTATATACTTAGGAAATGTGCACTCATCCAGTTCCTCTTTCCCCATCATTACTTTCAGTCCTTTCGTAAAGTGGGGTATTGATTTTATGACTTGTAAGTTGACTTTGGCTAAGGGTCACAAGTACATTATCGTAGCAGTGGACTACTTTACGAAATGGGATAAAGCTATGCCTACTTTCAAAAATGATGGTGAGACAAGAACTCTTTTCCTATTCGACCAAATCATTTCATGTTTTGGTATTCCAAGGGAGATTGTCACTGATCATGACAATCATTTTTAGAATAAGATGATGTTTGAGTTAGCTTTAAAGTTGGGATTTCGGTAGGAGCATTCGTCTCCATACTATCCTCAAGCTAATGGTCAAGTTGAAATCATGAAAAAATCCCTCAAAACTATATTGCAAAGGACAATCAATAAAGCTAGATCTAATTGGCACATCATGCCATATCTTGTGCTTTGGGCGTACCGGATGTATGTTAAGACTACCATGGGTTTTACTCCTTTTCAACTAGTTTATGGTTTGGAACCAATCTTTCCTGTGGAATGTGAGATCCCATCTCTTAGATTAGCAGTTGAACCTCTTTTAGACACATCTATCTTGAAGAACGCCTTATTCATTTGGAACATCTAGATGAGCAACGTCGGGATGCAGCCACAGTAAACTAGGCTCATAAAAAGAGAGTAAAGGCCCAATATGACAAGATTGTGCATCCTAGGGTTTTCTCTGAAGGTGACCTTATCTTGGTCTATGACCAAGTTAAGGACACCTTGGGGGCAGGCAAGTTCAAACCCATGTGTTATGGTCCTTTTATCATTAAAAAGGTCTTGAAGAAAGATGCATATGAGTTGGTTGAATTTGATGGAAACATGCTATCAGAGGCTAGGAATGGGCTCTATCTTAAGAAGTATTATGCCAGGTTGTTGCCTAGAATTTTTTTTGTTTTGTAAATATTGTACATATTTGTTTGTTTCTGTTGATGGGTCTCATGGTGATGTTGGTATTTTTTATCTGCTTTGGCAGGTTTCGATGGGTGATCTGGTGTATCTAGGATTCATTGATGGTGCTAGTAGACATACTCAGAACTTAGCTTCCACCACTTGGGTAATATATTATCGATTTGGTCAATTTTTAGTCTCAAAAGGCATATGTATCAATATTGCATTCAACAATATGGCTCAATACATTGCTGTCATTAATTTACTATCTGAAGCAATACCATTTGGTATTGAATCGTTAGTGGTTTATTTGGATTCACAGATGGTGGTGTCTCAATCAAATAACATATATCATGTGAGAGATCCTTTATTACATCACCAATTTCTGAGAGTGAGATTATTACAAAGGTCATTTAATTTTATTACTTTTATTCATATTCCATGATCAGAAAATTCATTCACTGATTCTATAACTAATCAAGCATTAAATTGGCACATTAATAATTCATCACATTAAAGTAAAATAAACATCATAAAATCATCTGTATACATAATCAAATCATCACGAAACTACTTGTATATATATAGGAATAATGTGTCCAAAATTTTACAAAATGTGGACAAATTTCCTATAAAATTAGAGCTTAAGCCTGATCATGTCCATGAAAGATCATTCATCTAAATCTAAATCTTTGGGCTGTTCCCTTGATGAGCGTCATGGAAGAAAACGATGGCATTCACCACCCATCGGAAGAGAGGCACCCACTCTCGTGGTACCCCTACCACTCGCCTTTGAATGGCCTTAGGGAGATCCTCTATGGCTACCATGGGAACCTGGCGAGTCAAACTCTCCAAGTTCCTTTGAACTGTATGAAGGACTCACTCAGTCTCAGTTGTTTCTCTCTCTATGTCTCTGCCATGATGCCTATTCCTAGGTAGACCCTCAGGTCTCACTAGTCCAACATCTGCATCATGATCAAATAATCTTGTAAGATTTGTGTTTCATGAAAAAATAATTTTAACTTCTCAAGATCATATTCAAAATCCAAAAAAAATCAAATAACATAATTTTTTTTTAAAAATTACCCATCCCCTCGGGAAGTGCCAGATTCAGGTCCTATTAGTAGTCTGTGCCTACATAGGGGTATTCATCTATAGTTATTACTTTTTGTTCCCATGAAAGGAAGAACTCATCATAAAATGCTACTCAGGTTACTTCGCCTCTGCCTAGCCACCTGACCAGGTCTACTCATCTAGCCATCCTTGGATCCTTGGGACTGCTAATGGTTGTAGACACTATAGGCTAGAGTGTTGGTACTCTCTCAAAGAAAAAGGAACAAATTATGCTACCATTTCCAAAATGCTTCATTTTCTTCATCTCACTGAAGACAATTTCTTATTCATACAGGCCAAGAGCCTTGAACACCAATCAAATATTTGTGAATGAAGGCACTCTAGTTCCAAGAACATGGCGAGTCGAGAGGCCTGAAGTAGAGTTGTTGAGCCTACCAATCTGACAATGGTAAAGAGGATAATCTTGATTGGCAGGCTACTGACATTTTTTATCAAAATTTGAGATCCAATTTGTCTGTCCCTGGTGTGCAGTAGATATCTATGCAATCAGAGACATTTAGGCCTCCTCGGGCCATGTCTTTCAAATCAATTGCATCCCCTCTTTGGGAAAGCCTTGTAATGAAGTAAATATCTTCTAAATCAATTTGTATGGTCATTTGATCAATCATAAAAACTTCCTTCTCTGTGATCCAGGTGGCTCCAAACATGCTCATAATTCAGAAATGGCTTTGAAAAATTCAAAGTTGTTGGATTGCAACAAAACTAGAGTCATTTGGAAGAGCTCATCATTACAAACCCAACAACGTGATTGACACTCAATTGGAGTTTGTATGACCATTTTATGACCCTCAAAGTTTTACAAGTCGTAAGGGGATGTGGGACTCGCCTAGCTTATGTGGTGATGAAATGATTAATAAACCTTCGACAAGTCGTAAGGGGATGTGGGTCTCACCTAGCTTATGTGGTGATGAAATGATCAATAAACCCTGGACACATGGCATGCCATCATTGGCTTCTTACACATGCAAAAAGACAAAAAAAAGTCCCATATAATAATAAAATTCATTAAAAAACAAAATCATATAAAAATTAATTCAAAACAAAAACTATATATATAACCATATGGTTTACATTTAAACACAAAACAAAACATGTTGAAACCATAAAAATTAGAAAAAAATAAGTTATTCGGATTGGTTTACATGGAGTAGTTGAAATATTAATGGAGTATGGTTATTTAAGAGGGTGGTTATTATATAACAATATGACAACATATAAAAACTTATGCCAAACCAATGAAAAATATTAAGTTGGGGTTGGTTATTATAAATACAATGCATCGCGTTGAAAACAACCACTCAACATGTATTGATCACCATATGCCAAAACTTGGCCCCAACACAAAGTCTAACCGCCGGTGAAAAATAACCAACTCGGTTTTCAATTGGGGTCAGTGGAGTTGGAATCCCCAACACCAGATTTAGCCTATTCACTGTTAGGCCTCTTTGCAATATCTACCCAAATATTATGAAAGAAATCTATGTAGTTAGTCAACAAGAGTCAACAAAGAGAACCAACGAACTATTGGAGCGACCGGTGGAATGTGGCGGAACCTTGAGCCATGGAGGAGCGAAGTTCTAATGAGTGGAACCATGAACCCATGGAACTATAACTAGGGATGGAAGCTTGTCTAGTTAAAGAAGCAGAATTCTGATGCAAGAGAATCTCAAGATGCTGAAAATATTCTTTGAGAGGTGCCAATGACGTAGAATTTGTTAAGAATCTTGTGGAATCTAAAAGATTCTCTTTGAGGCCGAATTTTTCTCGTGTCCGAATGCAGCTACATTTATACTCATTCTTCTCAGAATTTCACAAGGATTGTGATGGCGAGATCAGATTTGTGATCAGAGTAGCAGAGCTCTAGTTAGCTAATGAAGAGGAATCTTCAATATTCCCGAGGGTCGAACATTTGACAGTGTAAGAATTGGACAAGTTGACAATCGATTTTACACCACTCATCACTAGGAATTTAGTGGTGTAGTCCATTTCAGCGACCGAGCTTTGCATTTGTTTGTCATCTTCGAAAGTGGACATATATGATGCAATTATGGTATACTTCCTTTTGTTTTGTTGTGATGGTGTATTATTGTTAAGATCCCTATGTAACACTATGTTGAGGGATACTTGTTGCCAAATTATTGTGATAATGTATTAGTTTGTCATGCTAAAGGAAGACCCATTTTGAGTGAGAGTTCTTGTAGGGAGAACGTCAAGTGGAGAGACACACCACTCTTGTTGAGGGTATTTGTCCATGTTATGACAAAGAACATGCCATGTACATCATCATCATCATTAGAAAAAATTAATGAAGCGGCCTCCACTATCTTAACACTGGGCCCGAAGACATAACCCATGCTAGGTGAACTCCATTATCAATGTGTTGCGTTCTTGATTTGCTAATCGTCATTATGTTTCCCCTTGTTTAAGCATGCGCATGTGGTTCTTTTACGCTCTTTTAAATGAAACTATATTGATATCACATAAGTTAAAGATATTGGATATATCCAGTAGATGAAGAGATAAAGATCACTCTGGATCCCAGTAATGAACAAGCATGTCTAGCAACCGAGTTTGGGTTTTCATGTTTGACATCATGGAAAATTTTAGCAACCCACATCTTCTTAATGCATCCAATTCCATTGGACCCTCTAAAACCTCATTGTCAACTTCACTATGCTCCCTCTCCTTCCAAACAATTTCCATCCTGCAAATTTAAGAAGATTCACCCATTAGAAATTGGAATTTTCAAACTTCTCTACACGTTCGTGAATTCTTTAAATGATAGTCACGTGTACACGCATCTTTGCCTTTGAAAACTTGCATATAGGGATTTATATATGCGGATTTTAAAGGGCCAGCCCGCGTACAACATATATAAATTTTAAAAACAAAATTCTTACGGTGAAAAATCAATTGAATCTATTCAAAATGCAATAATTGGATGAAATTAGGATTTAGAATTACCTGGAAGCCTTAGGTTGATGAATTGGTTGAGGAAATCATGAAGTGGAGTTGCCCAATTTTTTCTCCCAAACTCTCAAGCTCTCAACACTTGCAAGTTAAAATGAATTTTGGTGAGTTGAAATGTCGTTTTATATTAAAAATTTAAAAACCCACTTTTATAAAGTTCATAATTTTTAAATTTTATTACTTCAAAAACTTTTAAATTTTTGGCTTGAAGTGTTGGGGGAGGTTGTTTTCCAGGGTAAATGTAGACTTTGTGACATTTTTCCAGCACTTTGACTCCATGATCGCAAACCTATCATGGAAGATATCATTTTCGTCACTGGCATATAGGTTAGGACATATCACTTTTTCCATTGCATTATGCATCTTAACCTCATACTGCAAGAATTTTCCATAGGGTCGGCCCCATTATGTTGCAGTTTTCAAAACACTTTCACTTGTCGTCTTATAAAATTGCAACACAATGGTAGAGCCATTTCTTACATGGGCTTCGTAGTTAGATCCTCGTTAGCATATGTTTCCCATGTTGCATGATTTTCTTAGGCTCAGGAGTCCTATTTAGTTCCCCCATGATTGCGATGAAACCTCTTTCCTCTTCTTCTTCGCTATCATTCTGGCTTTATACACTAGAGGCTCCCATATGTTAATTTGTACTGTTGCATTGCATATTGACTACTTGTACCTTTTTGGCCTTAATCTAGTGTCATTTGGACTCATGTATAAGCCACTTTTGACAATGACCTTTATACATGTTCAAACCATGCATCTATTATCCTCTACGACTTGACACCCTTTATCCGTGGAAAGAACATTCCTTTGAGTGTTGATGACCAATATTCGCCACCTTGCATTAAGCATAGGAATGTTCCAGTCCTAGGAGCTAGTGCATATGGTTTTAACACTCGTTCTTTCAACTATATTATATGAATTATTTTATTATTTTCCAGGCTTTAAAATATGAAAAAGAAAAAAAAAATTATATATTCCAAAAAGAGTGAAAATGGGACAATTACTTCCACATTTGAGGCAGCAAGAGTCAATTATGTCTCCCTTGAACAAAGCACTCACAATAAGTCTTTCCTCCACTGGCATGGGACTTAGTTTGACTTTAGGAGAGTCATAACCCTATTCTTGAGTCAATCCTCCACCGATTGGTTATCTCTTCCAATCATATGGAGAGTTTGTTAATGCCTCCTAAATTGCAAACGTTATATAAAGTTATTTTATGATACCATAGAGTCACATATAAGTCATGATTTTGTTTAAGGGAGTTTAACCTATGTCGGCCATTATGTGGTGTCTCTTAACTCATTTTATGTAGGCCATACCTACTCTATCAAGTTATCTTCTGTATCACATCAGTTATTTGGGCCTTCGCTCATGCTAGGTAACAAGGTCTCCATTGACTTCTAGTTGGCGAGTCTGCTCTTATCGTCTCCGAAAAATTGCTTTGAGAATATGCCTAGAGCTACACCCTAGCCCTATTTACATCATTGATAGGTGACCTTGTGCTCAACATCGATCAGTATCATGGGTCTTTGATTGACCGGTTTCCCTTATGTTCGATGTCAGCATAACACATTGGGATTCGTGCATCACCTTGGTTTCCATCTGACCCGATTGGTGGATTCCTCACCTCTGTGTGAGATCTTGTTATTGGTTGATTTAGAGGGTTTATGTCATGTGCTATCTACATCTTGTGTATGTCGGAAACGTACTTCAGAATGGTTACTTCATCTCTTTTTGTTCGAGGTCTTCCAAATTATTGTCATGCGGGTTACACTCATGCTGGTTGATGTGGAATGCCTTAATGCCTTCCTTCCAACAGATCATTTCCCATCAACTCCAACTCATTTCTATGGGAAAAATATTTAGAGTCCTTTTTCAGTACGTTGGGGTTTGTAGTCATTAGTGGCAGACTCCTTCACTATTAATACTAAGAATACATCAAATTCTCTTGATTGATATATTCTCTCAAGTGTTCGAATTCCACACATTTATTCACACTTGTTAAATTCTACTGGGGTACCCTGAATATCATCATCATTATCAATGAGTTTTATCATGTTAGAGAAGTTTTTCGCGCCAACACACCACCCGATTGTAGACATGGCTGAGCCAAGTCTCTCTTCATCTAGTCAGCCCCATGCCATATTCCAAGCATGAATGTGGGATCTCATAAAACACATCAATAAAAACCATCTAGGGCTTCCATAGACATGGCTAAGCCAAGTCTCTCTTCATCTAGTCAGCCCCATGCCATATTCCAAGCATGAATGTGGGATCTCATAAAACACATCAATAAAAACCATCTAGGGCTTCCACCTCATGTTTGAACATCACAAAATCATCATCAGATTGGTCTCTACCCAAGCCTTCCAGGGCTCTGGAGTGTTTGTTCCAACCAAGGCTTCTAGGACTAGTAACTCAACCCACAGTTGTCTCAGGCTTCCAAAGTGTTTGTCCAATCAAGGCTTCTAGGATTAGTAACTTAACCCACCAAGGGCTTCCAAAGTGTTTGTCCAACCAAGGCTTCCAGGACTAGTAACTCAACCCAAGCTGTTACAGGGCTTCCAAAGCTTTTGTCCAACTAGGGCTTCCAAGAACTTGTAACTCAACCCAAGATAAAGGAAACATGAGAACCAACCAGAAAAATAAAGAAATAAACCCACAACACCATCGATATCTAGGAAATGGCAATGCTGGGAAATTCCACTGTCGATCCAGGTAATCCTCCATGCCAATAAAAGATCATGCCCAATAAACCACATGCATATGCCATGCATGCCAAAACTAGTGAGGAAAACATACATGCAACTCGATACCTTCGAGAAAAACCCGTTGTAGTTGTTGATCCCAATGTCCTCTTATGCTTTCCTACTCTTCGTTTTCCTTCTTGCTCTAAAACTCCAAGTATACCACACTCTCTAAGAGTGCTCCAAGAAAACTCTAGGTGTCTAAAAGTATGAGAGAGAGATAATAGAGAGAGAGCTCCAAAATTAAACTAACAAAAATTATGTGAACTGATCCTCATAAGCCTTTTTATCAATGAGGCCTCTTTTTTCTTCATTTTCCTTCATTTTCCTCCTCACATGCAACCTATGACATTTCACCTCCCTTTTCTCCTAATTTCCATTATTTTCATAAATAAATGTGACAAAATGGCATTTTGCCTTTCCAAAGCCTTTGTCATCATCTTTGCTGATTTTCTTAGCCATTATTCAATCACCAATGATCCCCATCACTATGCTTTTGCCCAATATTCATCTTGGAATAGGTGTCCCATCAACAGTGGTAATTATTTTCCTTTAGTAACTTTTACATGGATTTTTCACGCGGGTTGTTACACCTATCTCCTAAATTCATAATCTCCTATAGAGAAATAATGTATGGATTTTGGCTTTGGATAAGTCACCCGAGGGACAATTGTTTAAGGGCGCCCCTTATGCCCCAAACATAAGAAATAGGATGATCATGCAAGAACCAGGGAATGATATTTCCTTGCTCCAAGGGCTCAAGAGATTATGAATTGTTTCCCATTTTTGATATCTAAAAGAGCCTTTTGTTGTGATCACAGGAGATGAGACTTTTGGAAAAAAATATTAATTATTCATAGCCAGGACACCCTTCAAGGCACAATACTTAACAATCTTGGTCTTTGAACAAAGAGCTTAAAGGATTGAAAGTAAAACACCCTTACGAGAATAAATTGGAGAAACACTAACCTCAACCAATGATTTTGATAAAGGGGCCTTCGAGACATCAACTTTACGAAAAGGGCCAAAGCCCCTATGAGGAAAAAGAGGCACATGTTTAGTACCAAAATGGAGAGAAGGATTTGAGCCTCTCACACCCAAATGATTGCAAGAAAGGGAGGAAGTAGAGGTAATCAAAGACATACCAACCAAGGGATCTAAAAGTGTTAAATCTAGAATGAAAGGGGTAGAAGTTGCTTTGGCATATTCCTCATCGTCTGTGTGTAATTTTTCTTTATGGGACTTTGAGAATTTTTTTCACCTACTCCTTTTTCTTTTGAATAAAAGGAGTTGATTCCCTTGTTCATGGACTCATAACATGACTAATTTCGACAATTGAAACAATGAAAAGGAAGCTTCCAGTAGGCCACCCACTGGCACTAGACATGGTTGTTGTAAACTAACTCCATCTCCTCATATAAACCATCGCTAAAATATACCTCAATCATAATATTAGGCCAATGCATGTTCGAGGAAGAGGTTTAATTGGGGTTTGAGAAAATGAACCAACCCAATTTCTCCTCAATTGCCCAAAAATTTACTTCATACTAAAAAACTAATGGCAAGCTCAACAATATGGCTCAAACCTAATGAACTACAACCAGAGCATGAACCAGGTCGAAATCGACTATACATTTCTATAGAATGAGATTGGATGGCCCCTAAGACTGTTCCCTAGAGCATAGGTTCAGTATATTGTGTCTTTATTTTAACATAAGATAGATTTGACCCCTTGCAAGTATGTGAAATGGGGGGGAATATCCCATAAACCAACACCTAATGGCTTGCAATGTTGAAAAGTGTAACTAGGTTCAGTCTTCATAATGACATGTAATTGTGATGATGTAGTAAAAGGAAATAAAATTATTTTCGTAAACCTTGCTTCATGGGTTTTAGGAGTAAGTGATTTTATTAGTGGCTTCCATTGAGAGCCTTAGGATTTATCATTATAATAAAAAGGGATTAATGTCAAGTATGAAGATCTCTTCTTGAACATGTATATGAGTCTATTAAAGTGTCTAGCAACCCTTCAAAAGACAAGCACAATCCTCCCCTCTTAAAGTTAGCCTCCAAATGAAGTAAAGATCACATCGTCTTGCATTGTAAAGACACATCAGTTCACTGGTTTATGTCAGCTTAATAAAATGAACAAACTACTATATATACCTAGCTAAGCTCTTCGCATTATGACATAGAAAATTCAGATTTGTCTCTGAAGTTTTCACATAACAATTATAGTTATAAGTTCAATGATTTCAGATGGGTAACAGAAGATCAGAATTTGTATTTTCTTTGAAATTTCGTTGCTCAAGTACAACAAGAAGTTTGGTTGTCAAGTCACTTTCAGAATTCGTATAAGAAAAGATAGTAAGGTATATCTCTGAATTTTGGAAGAAAGAAAAGCGACTCAGTTACCTCTATTTCAGTGAAGGCTACAAGGGAAATTCAGATCCCTCTTTGATGATACCATAGAGGCAACTAATAGGCTGTGATTTGAATCAAGTTCTATTTAGAAACCTCCGTGTTGTCACAGGAAGAAGGATTCAGTGTTGAACTTGCTCAAGTCATAGTCTCAATGATGCTACAATTTGGACACGCTTATAGTACAATGATATTACAGTGATAAATTTTGGATTGTTATCTCGGTGAAGGTCTCTAGTGATGTAACCTTAGTACTGGAAGAAGAATCTAGAAGACAGAAGCAGAAGAGGGCTCATGTCTTGGTCTTAGAGTGTGTCAAGCTATAAAAAGGGTCTCTTTCACCTATAATTACCTCACATTAATATGTCAATCCGGGAACGTTTTTTTATTTCAAAGAGTGTCTCAGTCTGAGGCTATCATTTTCCAGAGTAATTCTAGTAGCAGAGTGTTCGAAAATACAAGAGTAAACGGATGCTTGTTTACAGCTAACTACTTCAAGAGATTAAACCACACATTCAGAAAACTAAGCAATTTATTAGTCAAGGGTTCGGTAGCAATAACCCATCCCTTTGTAAACTGATGGAAAAGGAAACCAGAGAAAAGATCGTGGATCTGGGAGCTAGACAGTAGATGTCAATGCTCACTATAGCCTGAGATCGTTCTTCACACCAAAATAAAAAATGACAGGAAATGAAACGGCAGATAAGAAATGGAACAACAATTAAGAAATAGAACAGCAATTAAGAAATAGAACAACAAACCTGAAATGGAACAACAGTTAAGAAATTGTAACGGAAACTAAGTCTAATAAGCATTAACGCCTTAGTCTATAAGATCAAATGCACTAATCGTAATCTACAGGAATCAAACGACAATCCTTCACTCTTAAGGGCAGATTGCATAACACACCAAAATGGAACAGCACTGGTTAATGATGAATTATAGAATAGCGCTTGAAAACCATATATGCACACGACACACTTTAATAGTAATCTGATCCAGTTATCAATCTCAGTTAGAAAGAGTACAACTACATTTCAAAATAGAACAACATTGTTTATATATCCAACAATCGCAAAGAACATAACTTCCAAGATGAATTCTGTAATGTTAATGAACAAGTACACAGCACAAAGGCTCTGTAATTAAACAACAACAGTATTCTGTAAAGACTAGCAGTATTATATCAACACCCAAAAGAACAGTGATACGATGCATAGTCAATACAATAGTTCTGCCTTTAGAAACCTTAATAAATTAAGCATAACAGAGCATGTGATCTAAACTTACAAAACACATCAGATTACCAAATAACATCGATAAGCAAACCACGCATAAACCAAATGTAATAGTACAGGAGCAAGTGTCCTACAGGGCTGGGCCCTTAGCCTCCAGGGGTACACCGCTTGAATTTATTCCAGGCTCAGAGATGAAATAGCAACCAAGTTTGTATTAATGCATGAAGCAGAATTACAATTGATCAGTTCTTAACGAGACTCGATGATCAAAGTTTTGATCTTAAAGGAAATTACATAAAACATAACAAATTCTAATTCTCCTCGAGCTAACAATGTTGCCCCTTTTATAATGGTGAAGGCGGAGATATCTAAGTGAAGAAATAGTTAAAGCAGCGATCCCTCAGGATCAAGGATATTGAGGGATTCGCCGAACCGTTAGTCCTCAGTCATCTCTTTTCTTTCCTGCGCCGAGCCGATATCTCCACTTTCTTTCCAGGGCTGATTTGCTTTGATTTTCTTTGCCTTGTTTGCATATAGTTCCCCATCAAAGGGACAATGGTTACCCCGTCCGTGTTCTTTCCTTTGTAACGGCAGTTTCTCATTTTTCCTTCTTCCTACATAAGGAAATGACAATTATCAATGTTTTCGTCTTGCATATTAATCTCACATGTTTTATTACAATTCCTTATCGTTTTCTTAGTTCATGATGCAAAAGGTTTGTAAGTTCTAATGAAAAGATGCTGAAATAATTACCAAAAACATACCTTCTCTAGTACTCCACAGAGTGGCTAATAGGTCAAGGGTCTTGGTCTTGGCATTTTTCAATTGGAATATCTATAAGAATAATTTGTGCGGGTTTTCCTCTCTAAGAGTTAGAAGCTTTGGCCCTGGCTTATAGCCTACATGATGTGTCTCTTGTGTAATTATGTTCATGCATTGGTTCCTATTTTATGAATAAGAACACTAATAATATAACGTGTAGAAGATCCTAATCTAAACAAGTAAAAAACATTCACAATTAGTCACTAATGAAAGATAAATCCCCTAATGCTAATGCCCTAGATTTCTCAGCATGGAATCAGAGCTAAGGTGCTGAAGTCAAAGGAAGGACATGTAATCAAAGATACATTCAAGGATCAACTTTCAAGAAGGTCATCAAAGCAAGTTGAAGGTTATCAAAGCAAAAGATCAAGATCTAAGTTGAAGAATCAAACCCTAGATTGAAGAAGCAATCTGCAAAAACAAGAGCTTTTGTTTCAACAGTTATCCTCAAAATGCCACAAATACCCTCATCAATTTGTTCTACAAGGATAGATAGCTCGAAGGAATTTGAATATGAAGATCACATCATCTTGGAGAAATTCGAAACCCTAGAAGAATTTTTGATCTACACTACAAGAGAAGTCTGTTAGCACCTAAATCTGCCTTAGGCTGAAGGAAGGCAAAATTCAGGGTAACCACAAACTACGCTTAGTCTAGTAGCTAGCCCTACCAGAACAGGAGAGGGCTCTCTCTGTGTCATGCTCAGTGACTAAGTAAACAAAACAGTCTGAGATGACTTACAGTGAAATATTGATCTTAGGCTAGTAAGTAAATATGGATACAAGAAGTAATTTTTTATGAATGATTGAGTTTATGGGATAGTATGGGACCAATGAACAGCAATGAGCAGAGAATTTAATACAAAGGCACAGATTACTTCGTGAGGCAAGACAGGTGGAAAGTCTAGCAATTTAGTTTGAAATAACGCGGAATGGAGAGATTTCTTAGAAGGGTGAAAAGGGCATAAGTACATGAATCCTTTTCAACAGAAGAAGAACATTGAACATGAAATTTTCCCACAAGCAGAGAAATAAATATGAATTCTACCTTATCTAACTTAGAAAAATTCACTGGAAATGAATATGAAATGAACTGTGAAACATAACGAAATACATATGAAACATAAGAGACACATTTTCTACACTCACAACCACATGAATCTCATGAAACAGAGCCGTTGCCTTTCATTAATCCTCTATCAAAATATACAATGAAGAAATAGAGTTTCTTTCCCACAGTCTCCCAGAAATTACAAGCCAACCAACCCTTTGCAAATAGTTTGCATAAAATATATAGAATATTCTATGAGGAAATATAACGACCAAGAGGTGGGGAGTTTTTCGAATCATTACAAAATGGAGATGGAAAGCCAACCATTAGCTACAGGTGCAGCGTTACAAACATGACAAATGGCTTGGGTGACCGTTTGCCTTCCTTTGCCACTTGGATAGAAGCCAAAGTATTTAAAATTTGCCTTAGTTTCCGAAAAAAGTGAAATGTATATGAGCGGGCCCACTTGGAGAAAGTCGCGAATCGAAATTTCGCGAAACGGAGGTGAATTGGGCCTTTTTCTCTATATGCACTGCGCCACTTTGGAGGCTGTTTTGAGGCACTTGCAGGAGTCCAAAATGTACCCAAGTGTGCTTGTTGGAAAGCCTGGCCTGTCTACTTTCCAACCCAAGTGGAATTTCTGAATTTGGTGCTCATTTTCCCCTCCAAATATTCATTCTCCCAAGACTGCTTCCTGTGTGTCAAAATAGGGGTAGAGAGGTCATTTTTTGGGTGTTTTTGACCTCCTGGAGACTCAAATCATGCCCAAATTTCTTGTCCAAGCACCAATAGCCATGATTTTGCATGCTAAATCCAAAAATGCAAGCCATTTGTCATTTGGAGCTCCCAATCCTAAGCGCCACGCTAGTGCCGCGGCGCACAGGGAGAAAAAACCTGTGTTGCGACCAAAAAATTACCATGTGACCAAAATTGCCCCAAATTTCTTGAAATTTGGGCTGGAGGTTCTCTAAGAGGCACTATTCTAGGCCACAGAGGCTTTAGCCAATATTCGAAACCGATCTTTCTCTTTTTTCCTCTTTTGTCTCTTTGTTGCTCTGCTCAATTTTGCCTTCAAGCTCCTTATCCGAGCCTTCAAACTCATGTTTCGTGCCCTGTAATGATAAAAAATCTGCCTCAGTATGGTTTTGTCTCTATCGACCTTCTCCAACAGTCTCTCAAGGTGGATGTTGATGCGCTCGAGCCAAGACTCACGGTTATTGTTAATCTCTTGCTCCAAGGTAGTGAGCTCGATCCTCCTTTGTTGGGCAGCTTGTCGATTCTCACGGATGCTTTGCAGCTCCATGATCTCATGCTGGTCCTCAAGCTGTTGTTTCTCTACTCCAGATACCTGATGATCCATTTGGCCCTCTCCAAATTGAGTGACAAGTCTTGGATTTCTGTGTTCTGCTGCTGGATGGTCATCCTAAGCCTGGCACTCTCCACATCTGCATCATCATCTTGAATGAGGATGAAGTCGACCTCCTGTTCACCTGATGGCCCCTCGTCATCCATGGGCCTCTTGCCCTTGTCCTGTACCTGTGTATTCGATGCCGGAAGTGAGGCCTCTTCCACCCTGGGTGGAGATAACACTCACTTTGCTGCTACAAACAAGTGCCTACTGCCTCTTTGATATGTAACGAATACTGGCATAGTAGTGGTCTCATGGTGCTCATACTGATGAGAAGGACCACCTATCTCATGCTCTACCTATGATAATACCCGTGAAGTGCTGAAGAGGTCACGAGAGATGAATTCCTCCCAAGAAATACCCTGCAATCCCAACTGATGATCCACCAAAATCCGGATAAGAGCAAAGTGATAAACACTATTAAGTTGCTGCTGAGGGGTCTTATGCTACATGAAGGTGTTCATCCTCTCTATGTTCCTGCAAATGAAAAATGGGAGGTTCATCATCCACACCCTGGTAAAGTGCATGAGCAACCTGATGTGGTCGGCATATAGGCGAGAGAACCTCCCCTCATAGCTGAAGTACTTCATGATCAATTTCATGAGCGGAGCATATTCATCTTTCAAGTATCCGAATGGAAAGACTCTTATGAGTTGCCACAAGAATATGGCCTTGATGTAAGGCTCATAGTGTTGCCTATCCACCTTCTTTTTCTTGTGCCACTGTTCTCCAACATTTGGTATGCTGGTTGCCACTGAGATAGTTTCGGGTGTCAATTTGAAGGTGACCCCGGCCAAGATAGACTGACCTCCATGTAGATGAAGCACAAAAAGATGGGCCAACTCATGATGAACTCTAACATTAGCCACCCTTTGACAAAATTCAAAACATGATAGATGCTAGAAACATGACATGGCAAGAGGGCATGCTTGCAATTTAGTGAGGGTAGTTGGCTCATCCCTAACATGTTTGGCACTCTTGTGATGCCTCCTGGGAGCCTGTTCTTCTGAGGATGAATCACTTTGTGTCTCCATCTCATACTTTGATGAATGCTCTGATGCCATGACTGCTGTGTGTACTGTACTTGGGCTGCCCTTTGATGATGGTGTGAAACTAGGTGTTTTTGTGATATCTACCACCAAGGGGAACAATGAAAAAAATGGAGTATTAGGAGGGGAATAATATGATGGGAATAGGGGTTATGGGGAGAATTTTGTTTAGGGATATGTAGGGGGTTTGGGTATTTGATAGGGTAGGGTTTTGGGGTTTTGACAAGGTAGGGTTTTGGGGTGTTGTGTTGAAAAATAAGAGGAGGGGATAGGGAATAGGGTTTGGTAGTGTTTTAGGGTAGGGATAATAGGAAAAATGAGAAAGGGAGGATAGGGAAAAATTGTAGGAGAGGGAAAAATGGAAGGAAAACAGAGCCTTGGCATCAACACCACAATTATGCAACCCTAGCCACCATAGTTTTGATGTTTTTTGAGTGGTTGGTTTTATGAGTTTTATGGCAATTAAACATAGCCAAGAACCACCATATCATCCATAAAATTTGATGAGTAAGCTGTGATATAGAGCCTACCTGTCAATTTGATGGGTATTACAAGCAATTTGAGGTGATTTGGCACAATGTCGGCCCTTTGTGGGTGTGCACCGCGCACCAAACCCAGTGCGCCGCGCCCGTTGAAAACTTACACTGTGGGGTGGCTCTGTGTGCGCCGCGACCTGTGTGTGCGCCGCGCCCCTTTGTGTATGCGCCACGCCCTGAAAACTGCCTCCAAATTCACTCCCAACACGCACTATGCACTCTCAAACACTTTGCAATGTTTCCCTATGCACTTGATTTGCACAATGGCTTTGATTTTGGTGGAAACTTGTATATAAAGACTTTGAAGTCATGGGTTAAATTTTTTGCTTCTCCAAAAGCCCATTTTTCTAATGTTATGTTTTGACACTTTTTCACTGACTTAAAGCAACACTGAATTTCACTTTCCCTTTGAAATTTTAGCTCAAATGATGAAATTTTCGGCACTCCTTGTAGGGATTGCATGACAGGGCATTTGGCCACGGAAACCGTGACTGCACCTGAAGAAATCAACTGACGACCTTTTCGAAATTTTTATCACAAATGACACTGTTTGACTTTTCTTCAAAACAGAGTTTTGAAGAACAGTCGAAGTCTATCAACATGACGATGAAAATCTCTGAATCGTAACTGTGTAAGGGCCTTAGTCTAGCCTGCATGGCTTTATTGGACATGTTTGAAGACCAAATTGATTAATCCCTAGACCTAATTGTCGAAAATGACTTTTTTCCATTAAGGGACCAGACCATGACTGTCATGGACTTTAGTGATCATTGACAAAAGACCTGAGCCAACAGGAGCCAGACAAGAGGGGAAATGACTAGCATGACCTTTTCCGTCAGATTATGGCATGCCCCTAATGGAATGCAGCTGGGTGTATGGAGAGAGACTCCTAAAAATGAAATGCATAAAGAGTTTTGATCTCTGACGGAGGACGGACAAGACCGACTCTAACAGGGCCCATTCATTAGATCCAATGTTTCTGAATTTTCCAGGTAGTATTCTTGGCATACTTATCCAGCCCTAAAATCTAACTTCCTCTAGATTCCAAAGTATTGCCAATCCTCCTGCACTTCCAGTAGCATCTTGTCCTATTACCTCATACCTTGGTTTGAAGTTTCCCATGATCTCCTTCAACTTTGTTTCACTAATCTTGGTTTCTTGTAATAGCATAACACTGGGTTTATCTTTCCATAGTCCTTCTTTAAGATATTGTTGTTTCCCCTTACTATTCAGACCCCTTATATTCCAGGTCGTGATTATCATTTCAACAATTTGGTTGGTTGGTGGAATACCTCCGATAATGGCACCACTCCTCCAGATTTAACAAGCATTTCACCTACCATTTGGATAGATTCACTCATGGATCTTCTACCTCTTTTTTTCCTGCTTTACCTGGTGCTCCGGTTTCCATTCCTTGTCCTCCTTGTGATCCAAGATGCGCTGATTGATTTACCACCATTGTTCCTCATTTTAACTTATACTGTTGAAACATCTCTTTGTAGAGTTGTTTTTGGTCTTCAGGGATGAATCTCTCATCCAGGTGCTGCCACTCTTGCAGTAGTATTTTCATTACTTGTTCCTCTTCACTATAATTTTCCTTTTGTAAGTCTATCTCCATCTGGCTCTTCTCTATTTGTTCTGTGTTCATTTCTCCTTCTTTTTCTTCCACTATTGTTATCATTTCCTATTGTTTCCCTTCTTCTTTTTGCTTTGGTTCTTCTGGTTCTTCACTGTTATCCTCAGGTATCTCCTCCATTTCATCCTCTTGTAGAACTACAAATTTATTTTGGTTTGCCTTTCCCTTCTCTTTCTGAGGGCTCTTTTGGATATTCATCAGTTTTGGATTCTTTCTTCTTCTGTGGACCTCCTAGAAGCCTCCATCCATTTCCTTACTAGGTTCTTCCTCATTCGTGTTTCCCTGGGTATTCTCTAAGGTGTTTAGGTGACAAGATCTGAATAGGTGGCCATATTCATGACATCTCCTACACCTGAATGGTATATGCTCATAATCCAGTGGCTGTTTCCATACTTCATCATGATATTCTACCTCTATGCAGTCAGGGAGGGGTTCTATTATATTCATGTAAACACATATCTAGGCATAATATGTGTACCTTTATTTTCTTGTTGTATCTACCACTTTGCCGAAGGTTCTAATCGAGTTTCCTATCCCTTCTAGAATTTCTAGGTCCCAGAAATCCATTGGAAGGCCGAACAACTAGACCCAGATTGGTGCCGCCAGAATTTTTTCCTGATCTGGGTTATAACATTCTTCCCAATGTCTCATGAATAAGCTAAAATTATTAAAGAAATATGGTCCCTCCTCAAAGACCTTCTCCTTGTCTGCTAGATGAGAAAAGACTACCGAGAAGAATCCTTTTGCTCCTAGTTTCAGATCTATGTGTCGTTTGGGTTGCCAGTGCTGATGGATCCATTTTTTCAGTTCTTTCTCTGTTGGCCAGACTCCTATGAATTTACATATCAGCGCATGATCCTTCATATATCCTCTATCCTCTTCTAGTCTATTGTTAGGAATAACGAACCTGGGTTTTTTAACTACCCTTTGTAGGCATTTACCCCCCAACCCCACCTGCCATTGCACCCCCATGACTGGTGTATTACTCCTTTTTCCTTGTGTTCCATTATGCCCATTTCTACTAGACTCCCCTGCTGTGACATTCTTATAGGAGGGGATCGTGCCCCCCCTTCTACGCTCATCTTTCCTACGACGGGCCTCCGCTGCCTCCCCCTACCTCGAACTCTGATATACTTTCGTATTACTTTGTTAATATCTGCCAATGCCCCTGCCCTCTAGAGCTGTAGCAGGTTTGCCAGGGAAAACCTACGTCAAACCCTAGCCCTTGACCCTTTGCTATCCACCATCAAAACTTCATTGAATATTTATCATATCCAAATATGTCACCATTGAATTAATAATATTGATTCACCTACCCTCTCAGTATTATTTCCAACAAGTTATTCTTCACCAAAATTGAGGAACAACACTACCAACAAACATGCACCCATGATCAATGACTAAGAAAATAAGGCCTTTTTATGTCATGGAAGGATTCCATAACTTATAGATTCCAAAAAGCCAAGTTTTTTTCTTTCTTTTGATTTTAATATCCAATCCTTGTCCATTTTCAATCTAGAATGCTATAAAAATATAATCATTTAAAACCAATTATATGATTATAATTAATGAAATGATAAGATACTACTAAAATACACTACCCTAGCATCATCATGCACCAATTTTTTTCAAAAAATTCAAGATCACACAAGAGCACATGCTACTTTTGGGGGCATTGAAAAACTTCATTATGTTTGCATCTCCATAGTCATGATTAGTGTAATCGATTTTGATGCACTCCCTTGATGATATTGTTTCATGTCAATATTTGCATTGTTGTAGTGCAATTGGTGCCATGTTAATGTTTGCATTTCCTTTGCATTATACATGTTTCCAAAAGGCCAATTAGCATTGAATTTGCATCATTTGTGCATCTCAAACATGCTAGTTGGGTCATATTTACATTGTTATGGGGACACATGCAATGAAATGACATCAACCTTATATGTAAAAGGATCATGTTTGGTGTCCTTGTGTTATGAAACCAGCTCAGAAAACGATAGAAAAGATAGATCAACGCCTTAGAATTCAGCCTCTTCGAGGGGGCAACCTCCTTTACATTAAACAAATGAATGATTCTTTGATGATTCAAATGAAAAAACCTTCTTTCTATATATAGGAGTCTAAGGAGTCACAATATAACCCAGTCGACCTAACAATAATAATAAAAAGGCACAAAAATAACAATAGAGGGATTCTATGGGGCACAGTAATAACAATATG
>APFE030332054.1:50259-101315 GCA_000404065.3 Pinus taeda
AGACAAGAAAATAATTTTGTCCAAAAATTTCCAGTGAAAATGGGATCTCTGTCACTTACAATAATCTTTGGATTTCCATGTAGCTTTTGAATTGTTTCCATAAATGCCGTGGAAACTGTGTTAGCTTTAAATAGATTTGATAATGCACAAAAGTGTGCATACTTGGTAAGTCTGTTAACTACCACCATGATGACACTCTTTCCCTCAGACTTGGGTAAACCTGTGATAAAATCCATTGAAACCTCCTCCCAACTTTGGCTTGGAATGGATAAAGGTTGTAATAGACTCAATGTCTTAATTGTTTCAATTTTATTTTGTTGGCAAACCAAACATTGCGCTGCAAACTTTTGAATATCCGATTTAAGGCCATCCTAAAAAAATTCCTTCTTAACCCTGTGGTAAGTTTTTAAAAATCCTGAGTGCCCTCCTAAGGGAGAAGTGTGCAATTCCATAAGAATCTTTTGTTTGAGTTGGGAATTCTTACAGAGGTATACAAGATCTTTGTACCATAATGAATCATTTTGCTAGCTAAATGTATCATATGTACTGGAATCTTGTTGTAACTTTCGAATAAGTGCCCACACTTCTTCATCATTCTTCCCCTTGCTTCATTTATCCAATCTAGTTGGATAATAGAAATGGTGCACAACAATGCTTCCACATCCTCATCCTTTCTTGAGAGTGCATCTGCCACCACATTTTGCTTGCCTTTTTTGTAGATAATTTCAAAGTCATAACCCAACATCTTTGTGACCCACTTTTGTTGCTCTTCAGGATAATCTTTGTTCTAAAAAGCATTTAAGGCTAGCATGATCCCTTTTTACCTTGAAGTGTCTTCCCATTAGGTAGGGTCACCATTTCTTAAGTGCATGTAGTATTGCCAACATTTCCTTCTCATAAATACCTTTGTGTAAAAACTTTCCCTTGATTGGACGACTTTCAAAAGCATGGGTCTTTCATCTTGCATTAAAACAACACCAATTCCATTTCCTGAAGCATCACATTCCACAATAAAGGTTTTTGTGAAGTCCAGTGTAGCCAAGACCGGTGCTTGGCACATTACCTATTTAAGATGTTCGGAGGCCTTTATTGCTTTTGGAGTCCATGAAAATGCATCTTTCTTCAATAATGTTGTTAGAGGTGCTGCTATTCTCCCATAATTCTTAACAAACTTGCGATAATACCCTGTTAACCCGAGAAATCCTCGCAGAATCTTTATGGATGTGGGGATTTTCCATCCCTTAATGGCTTTAATTTTGCTAGGGTCTACCTTAACTCCTTCATGAGATACAATATGACCCAGATATTCCACCTCTTGTACTCCAAAGAAACATTTGGATCTTTTTGCATATAATTGTTTCTCCTCCAATAGTTGTAGCACCCTGTCAACATGTTCAACATGATCCTTCCAAGACTTCCTGTAGATTAGTATATCATCAAAAAATACTAACACAAATTTTCTAAGGAAGGGTTTGAAAATGGAATTCATCAAACCTTGAAATGTAGAAGGTGCATTGGTAAGGCCAAAAGGCATGACCAAAAATTCATAATGACCCTCATGAGTTCTAAATGTTGTTTTTGAAATGTCTTCAGTCTTCATTCTAATTTGATGATATCCTTAACGAAGATCCAACTTGGTGAAGTAAATTGATCCATGCAATTCATCCAGTAATTCATCAATGACAGGAATGGGAAACTTATCTTTAATAGTGAGCTTGTTGAGCTCCCTATAATCCGAACACATGCGCCATGATCCATCCTTCTTGTGCACCAATATTACTAGAGCAGAGAAAGAACTTTGACTAGGTTGAATTATACTAGCCTCTAGAATTTCAGCAACCATACATTCAATTTCACTCTTGAGGCATAGGGATATTTGTATGGCCTGATGTTTGGAGGAACACTTCCTGGAATCAGATGAATAGAATGATCATGATCACGAATAGGTGGGAGACCTTTGGGAGTCTCAAATACCTTGGAATGATTGTCCAAGACTTTTTGGAGATCTAGAGAAATAGATGATTTCGATGTAGAAACATCTAGCGAACATAATTGTGCAATTACACCTCTTTGTTCCTTTTTTAGAAGCTTTGACATACCGTTAGAGCTGATTACCTTTCCCAGTTTCCCTGCAATACCCCTTAATCCAACTTCCTTTCCTTCCGCAGAAAATTCCATGAAAAGTTCTTGAAAATTAAAAGCTATTGTACCCAAGGATTGTAGCCATTGGACTCCTAGTACAACATCAGCACCTCCCATTGGAATGGAAAGCATTGGGCTAGTCAATACATATTCTCCCATGGATAGCTTGATATTATGGCACTTTCCAGAGAAATTTATCGTTCCTCCATTGGCAACCATCACTTGACACTCTGGTGCTGGATATAGGAAGTAATTCAATTCTTTTGCTACCTTACAATGAATAAAATTGTGGGTACTTCCTGAATCAATCAACACTATTACCTTTTTCTTCTTGATCCTTCTATCTTGATGCTTTGAGGAGTGGTAATTCCTGCCAATGCATTACAAGATATGGTCGGATTAATTTGTTATTCATCTAGGCTTTGTTCCTGGAGTATATCCTCTTCTTTTGACCTTTCTTGCTCCTTTTCTTCTTCCTCTTCACAATCTATGTAGAATAATTTCTTCTCAGCACACTTATGACCTTTAGTGTATTTTCTTCACAACTGTAACAAAGCCCTTTTGCTATTTTTTCTTCCAATTGTTGTGGTGTCAACCTTATAGGTTTTGGAAGACTAGCGGCAACAACACTTCTGTCTTTATAGTTGTGAGTGGTATGCTTCCTGGTTGCCATAATTTTGCTTTCCATTTTTCTTGCTAACCTGAATGCCTTCTCTAATGAATCATGTTCCCAAAGGTGAACATAATGTTGGATATTATCATTTAAAGTTCCTATGAACACATCAATCCTATGCTCCTCTGGAATATTTTTTACCCTTATGTTCAATTTTTGGAACTCCTCAATGTGCTCCATTATTGAGCCCTTCTGTTTGAGACTTATCAATTGGCTAAAAAAGGTGTTGCTTTTTGTATCCTCATAATGTGCTGTCAATTCTTCCGTAAAAATTTCCAAAGTGATAATTTGTTTACGAGAGAAAATCCATTGATACCATACAAACTGATTTGGTTCCAAATATAACGTTGAAATACGTACCTTTTGTGTGTTTTGCACATTATTGAGATAAAAAAATTGCTCCATCTGTAATATCCATGTTGCGGGATCCTTGCCATGAAACTTCCTCATATCAATTTTTGGAATATGGTGGGTCTTCGATCCAACATTAGAGTCTATGAAATCATGATTAACATTTCTTTTGTTCGCATCTTGAGTTTCCTTTACTACCCTTTCCCCATTAGTAAGTATTTCTTGTAGAAAATTTGTCAAATCTCTCTTCAAATCTATCTTCAAATCATCAATCTTAGCTTCCACACCCTTTATCTTAGATTCCATGCCATTTATCTTAGCTTCTATTAGCTTTTGTGAGAGTGAAATGTGTTGCACTTGGTCTTGTAATTTTGATATATCATGTATCATTTCTTCCTCTCATTCATGAGTCATGCTAGAGATTTCAGGTTGCTTACTAGGTGTTTGTACTTTCTTTCCTCGGGGCATCAATTATCGATAATTTAGCTCTACTATGCCCTTTGAATTCCTTCAAAATAACTTTTCAAACCAAGCTTAAGCAAAAATTTTAAAAAATCTACACACATTTTTTCACTTTGTAGGAGCTCGATATTGCGTCTGATGTATCTCTGTAATTTTGGATCATCAAGTTCTGAAATTGCGACTTGCAGTAGCCCTCTGTGTCCTCTTTCCAATGCCACCATTCTGATCCCAATTGGATTCTCCAAGGAAGAGTTATTCCAAATCTCCCACAATGACCTGATTATAGACTAGTTCAGTAGAGCGAACTTTCACGACGTACCACGTGTCCCTGTTTTGACCTTTGGCTCTGAAAAATATACACAAGAAACTACAATCCGTCCTCTTTCTGTACCTTCTTATGAAATTTCAATTGGATGCTCAAAGAGAAAGTTATAATGATTTCCCCAGGTCACCTGTTTGGAATGAAATTCAGGAGTCTGCAAAAAGACCGACTTCCTCAGATCATATCTCCGCAAAAATAGCGCGAGAAACTCTGAAATTTGGACCTGAGGTTTAGTGCGATTTTGTATCAAATGGGTTTTTTTTCGCTTCTGAAACATCGCAGTGAAAATGCCACGATGACCTATTTTGAGTAGCGAAACTCTAGAATCCAAATCTCTAATACCAAATGTTATGAAACCAGCTCACAAAAAGATAGAAAAGATAGATCAACGCCTTGGAATTCAGCCTCTTCGAGGGGAAACCTCCTTTACATTACACAAATGAATGATTCTTTGGTGATTCAAATGACAAAACCTCCTTTCTATATATAGGAGTCTAGGGAGTCACAATATAACCTAGCTGACCTAACAATAATAATATAAAGGCACAAAAATAACAATAGAGGGATTCTATGGGGCACAATAATAACAATATGGGTATAATATGGGCACAACAATATTAATAAGGGATACAACTACAATAGTAATGGGGTAATCACTAATATTATAGGGACCTAACACCTTGTGACTTCATAAGTTAATTGATATGTGGATACTTATAATTATTTTGTTTCTACTTAATGTCAATAGTACATTGCTTGATGTCAACGTTGCATCAATTGGCATCAACATTGTATTGTAGGTGTCATTAGTAGCACCATGTATTATGGCGTAAAGGCACATTTTCATTAATATAATGTTATTTCAGTGTCATGATTACATTACTAACATTGTTTTGGTGTTGTTTATGCATCATTCTTGTATCTTATACATGTTAGATGCATTTTTTAAACTACTTAGCTTTAATATTAATATAATACAAAGAATATTACACACAAGATTACTTGTGATCTACCTCCCATGAAACTAAGATCACAATAATTAAAAAAAACAATGTTTATCTTCCAGGATCTCTAGACAAATATTTTTACTTTCATGTACTTACAAACAATAAAACCTATATAAATACCCACAACAAAATAAAGGATAAATCATAATAAAAAAGAGGATACTAATTCCTCTCAAAATAGTTTCCAAAAAATATTTTTTTTGGCCAACCAATGAGACTATGTCTATTCCTACTAGTTCTAAGCAACCTCTATGCCTCAAGATATGCATAAATGAGAATGGGGTTGAAGGGAGTACCTTCTTATCCTTTAGTATGCTTGATTGGTGCTAAAGGTTCATTCTCGTTGCCCTAGGTGTTGTACATAATGACGTAAATATTGAAAATAACTTTGTAGATTCCCTCAATCTTCCAAACCATCAAATCTAGTTCATGAAGGATAGTGTGTTGTTGTTGCCATGTTTCCTACACTATTTGGGCTACAAAATCTTATTTCACCTAATAAAGTTTGGTAGCCTACATATTTTGGTGTCCCTAGTTTATGAAAACCCAATTTTGGGAATCAAATCCTTGAATTCTACTTGAATTTGATGGTTGGATATCCTCCTTCATTTTTGGATAATCAAATTATGCATTTAAGCAATCTCTTCCTTCATGGCATCTTTCTAGGCCTTGGTAATGTAAAGGAAGATTCTAAGGTCTGGATTTTTTAGCCTTTTTTTAGGCCAACTCCTAAGCCCACTTTTCCCTGATTTCAAGCATAATTAATTAGCAATGTTTGACATCTCCATATGATGGAGTGGAACATGAATGATACAAAGGGGGGAGTGGTTATGGCAAACGAGAGATGAAACAACTAGAGGAAGAGAGCCAAGGCCCAAGAAGTATTCACCCACCTTGCAGAGAAAAACAAACATTAAACTTTACTATCAGTAGAACTATTTCCAATCAATTATGGATGGTATAATGAATCCCAATATTATGGAGGGTTGAGCCATAAAACATAACATGTAGAACTAGAAAACTAATTGGAAAACTCAAATTCGAGTCATCAGAGCCAATCGTAGAGGAGGAACCATAATCACATAGAATTAGATCACCCTTGCTCCTTTGAATTTCCACTTGTTTTCATTGTTGGGTTAGGCCATTTGAACCCAAGGCCTTATTTAAACCATAATTCCACTCGAGGTGGGAATGAGTAAGAAATCATATAATCAATTACAAGATAGATGACTACCTTTTCATTGATAGATCCCATCCTCCTTCTCCCAATCCTTGTTCCTTGCATGATTGAAACCATGTAGGCATGACCCTTCAAGAAACATGGAGCTAGTCCCATTCTCATCGAATGACACCCCTTCTAAGAGATGATAGTTGCATTGCTAATGAGTATATATTGTGTGAACTATATCTCTCTATTATTCTGATTTTTATCATCATCATATCTACTAGTATTACTTAGTAATTAGTTGAAATATTATTGGTTTCCTTATTATCAATCGTAATTATCTTGTAATTATAATAACTTATACATCAATTATTATTACAATTGTCATTTACATGTAACTACTCATCTCATCCTCTAAGTGATAGTGAAGGGTGAAATATTCCTCATGTCTAATGCCTCAATTAACAATTGATTCATGAAGACCAAACATGTCATGATTTGGGTTTGAACCTAGTTGAAGACAATAACACTACTTCCTCTCAACTACCTAAACTAGACCAAATTGAAAATTAATTACCTTCATTATTCTAAATTAACACTTAACACTTTCTATTGATTATTGTAATTATAATCAATTACTAATTTAATGATGTATTATTTTTATAATATTTTAATATTAATGATATTGATTACTAGTACGCATATATTCTACCATATTAACTTTTAATTAGTTTCACATTGTGAAACAAAAAATATGTATCTATAAATACAATTATGAAATTTTACTACAATAGCATTCAATCAATTTCACACTTTGAAAGAAAAAAACAATGTGTATATAAACAAGATGAAATTTTAAACTAAATTTGAAAATTACCATGAAATTTGTTTATGTCTGTAAACAAGTGGTCCATTGCCACCCCAACGAAATGTTAACTTTGTACTCAAGATTCTCTGAAAACATATATACACATCTAAGGATATGAAACGAAATTGACATCATTATTTAATGGAACTGTTTCCTGTTTCTTTCTCACTTTCTAAACTCTCCTCATCATCATGTTGTGAACACACTATTTGATAACACGAGTTCAATAAAATAAAGAATTCCTTGATATGTAAAGATGTAATGAAAAATAATATAGGTAAAAAGGATGTCAATGCCTTCTCATTCCTCTAAATCACTATCATCATCATTAATATAGAATATTTATAACAATATTTAAATTAATTAATGAATAATTCCAACTATATATGTCAAGAAATAAACACATATTTAACCTTTAGTTACCAAGGGCATGGGTTGTTGAACTTCCACAATTCCATCATAACCATTTTTAAGGGTATTTTTTTTCTTCTCAAGTTGGCCCTTAACTATAATCATTTAATGGTGTGCAATAATAGAAGACCATATTTAATAATGGCATATATTAAGTTAACTCCCCATACGGGGTGACTGCCAAATCGAAGAAATAGATGACACACAACTATGATTTGGCAGATGCTTATGGTTACATGCAACAACAAATGGGATATCCTCCACATGTGGTTAATTAGTGTATGTCCTATCCCAATGGTATGGGACTTATCGGGATTCCCTTGCATATAAATGATGGTTCATTCACTGATGACTTGGGATTATGCAGTGATCATGGCAATTTATTGTGGCATTAATTTACCTTAGGTAAACAACATATGGCTCTCCCTCGACCGCGAGTGAATAATGGTTCTTTTGGTCCTCTAAATAGGTGCAATCATGTTGTTTCCTCCTACATATGGCATTCCTTCCACTCTAACCTACTACTTGTTTTCCTTTTCTTAGTTTATTATCTAGTTCTAGACTCTTATGGCTCTTTGAGCAAATTGAAAGGAGAAGGCCCCACTGTGCTCCATCATAACAATGCTAGTAGTCAGGGATGTTATATGTATCTTCCACCACTCCTTCCCGTTCAATATCAAATAATGTTTGAGTCTGTTAAGGGTGGAAGTAAAGCAAGATATGGCCTAATTTTTTTATTAGGACATTCTAGAAATGGTTTAGCACTTGGTTAGCGATTCAAGCACAAGTGGGACCAAGGACACAAAATATAAGTGGAACCTCAAGCTTTACTAGCACATATAGACCTTCATGGCACTAGCCTTCTAGGAAAATGAAGCAAAGCAACACAACCTACATCAACAACTCAGATGCTAAGAAAAACAATTATCCCTGTTGATTGACATGCCTTTTAATTACCTCCTAGTTACTTAGAAAACCATTGAAGAGATGTACATTAATTTTGAATCCAAGGTTCGTTGGAACCTGAGAGCTATAGTGGACTGAATATGCCACTACAATATGTTATGTTATATTGAAGTTGTAGTATTCTAAATGAATGTCACAGGGAAAGATAGTAAGATGTTTTCACAAGTCATCAGGAAAACCACACCACACTTGCAAGAAAGTAAAAACACTGGCATTAAAGGGTGACTTCTTCAAGTATTTATATGATCTTGAATTTTGTAATAGGAAATCACACAAAATGAAATGGCTAACAAATTCCCAATAAACCACAAGTTATAAGATATTCAACCCACATTATGCTACAAATAATTAAAACGAGGAAATAATTGCAATTTCTAGAAGACAAGGTAAAATAGAGATAAATATGAAAACAAAGTAATTGGCTTAATCTATAAAACAAAGCATTGTAATGTTAATAGCAAAGAGTCAACAACTACGAGTTACATCTATGTCACACATGAATTGCAATAATATTCAAGTAACAAACTATGATGATGCTAGTTAATGAGTTGCGGCAATGTGCAATAGAGAGTTGTAGCACTATGCAAATAACATAATTAAATAAAAGAGTTGCAACACGATAATAAATAGAGTAATTGTTGGTAATGGAATAATGTAAGTGAAACTATAACTACATTATAAAGTCATGAACAATATTTGACTAAGGAGGAGGCCTTACCTCCTTCAGTGAGGCACCGATTAAGGAAAGAACAAGGCACTAATAATTTTTCACACCATCAATTTGAATTGAAACAAAACAAAAACTTGTATTGGAAAACCTCAAATTACAATTACAATTCTCTAGACTTTGCTAATTCTCTCCTATTGACTTCTAGCTCCTTTAGCTCAAATAAAGCATCGTATTTTATACATGCTATCAAATACCTAGATTAAATCAAGGATTTGATGGAAAACCATGAGAATTTAATTGTTCCATCTAATTATAATAATTTCATCAAAGACAGGAAACTCGGGCAAGTGTTGATTCGTTCAATTTTGTGACAAGTGACAATTGACAATTAGGTTATGATTTCCTCGTTAAGAAACCAATTATCTTTATCATTCTATTCTTTATGAGATTGGTCATTTGAATAATTTGAGCGATCTATTGGTGACAACTACGTGGTTGAGGTGATGCACTGTAGCAATTGTCCCATAGTTTCAAAACCCTTCCCTAAAAATCAAACTATGTGAGAGTTGCAACAACGGCTTTGGAGTGAGTTGCAACAACATTTATAAATTGGGTTGTGGCAACAATGTTGTGTAAATTGTAATAGTGGGGAGTCATAGAAAGAGTAGAAACACTTCGAATCCAACACTCAGAGCTGCAACATTTACACTGGAACAATGAATAGCAATACTTAGCAAGAGGGAGTTGCAACACCTGTATTTAGGTAGTGAGCTACAACACATGTGTTTTTCTCCTATTTGAAGGTACATGTGTAGCTCTGCTATTCAAATACCACTACTTAGCATATATAAGAATCCCAAGATTCATAATAATGAGCAATAAAATGACATGCTAAGAAGATAATTGCACCTTGACCAAACTGGATATTCATGGGAAAAACGTTTGTTGGGATGAGATGAAAATGGGAAAAATATGTGTTAAAAGGTCTCAGATGGGTGTTAAAAATATGCCAAATTGGGTGCCCATCACCGATCACTATATGCTCCTACCCTGCTAAGAAGCATGGTGGAGTTCCAGTTTATGGTACTATTGGAACTTCCAAGGAAAACCCCATAGAAGTTTTTGTCACTCCCTCCACCTAGTTCATGGCCTTTTTACTTTGTCTAGTTCTCAAGATATTATTATTATTATTATTATTATTATTATTATTTATTTATTTATTTATTTTTATTTATTATTTTATTTATTTATTTTTTTTTATTTTTTTTCTCTTAGGTACCTTCAATGTTTTAGTTGTGGACTCTATCTTAATTATTACTTTCTGATACTGGTAATACCAACTTGATTTCCTATATGGCATACTAGAAAAGTGTAATAGCCCTTGGTTAAAGGTTCATGTAATAAAGCATAATAAAGGCAAAAGAATAAGACCAAGGTCACAGGACACATATTCCAAGTTAAATGTTGCGAAAAAACATCCTAATGGGTATCACTTTAGTTTATTATGGCTAAGGAAATTGGCAAAGGCAAAGAGGCATTAATTGACATTTATTTATGAAAAATAAAGGAAAATATGAGAAAAGGGAGATGAAGGGTCACATATTTGCATGAGGAGGAAAATTGAAGGAAAATGAAGAAAATAGAGGCCTCAATAATAAAAAGGCTTTTGAGGATCAATTCACATCTTTTGTCAATCAACTTTGGATCTCTCTCTGTTCCCTCATACTTTTGCACACTTAGAGCATTCTTGGAGCACTCTAGCATTGGAGACAAGAAAGAAAATGAAGGACAAGGAAAGCAAAGGAAGGAACAGGACAAGCAAGGAAGGTTGGATCAAGCAACTTCAATAGGAAGATTTTGTAGGTAACAGGTTGTATGTGTGATTACCTAGCCTAGGTGTGAATGCATGGTACATGCATTTGTGTATCTGGTTCATTTGGTATCATTGGCATGGGATTTTCCTGGTTTGACAGTGGTTTTAGCCTTGCCTTGCCATTTCCTAGATAGCCATGGTGTGATGGGATTCTTTTGTTGGTTGAGCTTTGGATTGCTAGAAGGTTTTGGAACCGAGTGAGGTGGTCTTATGAAAATTCCTAAGGGTGGGGGGTGGAGGTGGTTTAATCTCCGGGAAGCCCTCGACAGGTGGGTGTATACATGAAAAGTCCTCAAGGTAATGGTGAAGAAACTCTTAGGAATCCAAGCTTGTTTTGGCTTTGTGATCTCTTGACCGATTTTGATGAGATCATTGTAGCTTGAGTGTGGAGGTGGTTTAATCTGCAGGAAGCCCTGGTTGTTTATGTCTTGAGGTTCTACATGCTTGGAATATGGCATAGGGGTGATTGGATGAAAGGAAGACTTGGTTCAACCCAATCTATAATCGGGTGGTACATGGAAGTCCCTGACTTAATTAGCTTTTGCATAAGTTAATAAGAGTTTTTTTCCTATTGTAATCAATGAGCACTTGTACTTGTTATTATGGTGATTTGATGGTTGTTTTCATGGTTAATAATCTAGTTATATGTTGGTTATAAGCATAGATTTGTAATGTGCTCTAGCTGTGACTTGTTTAGGATTTGATAAGTATTTGATGGTTAATGAATGCGTGGGATAACAAGTGTTATTGTAACTATTATGAGAGGGAATTAGACCTGCTTGCTGTTTCTCATATAAGATTTAGGCTCCTATGATCATATATGCATTCATGACCTGTAACTCACATGTTTGCCATGTGTTTGATGAAATGAATGTCATGGTTAGGCCCGGTTAGGTCAAGTTCTTGTTCAAGTTTTGTATGATTAGAATTTTCCTTATGCCATTTATCACTCTTAGAAGTTACAAGAAGTTCTAGGCAGTGGTTTGGAGGCTGGCCTAGAAATTGGCTAAGATCTTGAGACTACACCCTCTAAACTGGAAATTTTGGGCTATAACCGCAAGGAAGGAGGCTTGTGCATGATATTGGAGGGCTCTACCAGCACTCTTTCCTTTTCATGCATGTGGTTGTGGGCCCAAGGTGGTGAAAAAACATTCCAGCTCAAGGTTGGGTCACTTGGGGTGGTTCTTTGGCCCTTGAGTGTCTTGTAAGCCTTGAGGAATGTCTGTGAGTTGTCAGTGGTGCACCCCACTTCCATAACTGAAGCTTGGAGCTTGGGTCATGTCATAGTAACTCTTCGTCTCATATTTTCCTTAGCAGGCAAGTGAAATTGGGTAAATGTGGGAGGGGGTGGTTACAAAAAGCCTCTTTTGTTAGGAAAAATACTTTGGGGGGGGGGGGGGGGGGGGGTGGGTGAATCAATATTTTTATTTCACTTTATCTCCAACTTCAAATTCAAAAATTTGTACGCTATTGTTATTCAAGTAAATCGCTTGTGTATGCAACTTCGGTGAATCTAACCACATATATCAAAATTACTTATTTTTCATTATATTTATCAGTTGTTTAACTTTAACCATTGCATCAGTATTTCATTGTTCAATAATTAAACATTAACCATGAGTAGTAAGAGAAAAATAACCATCACACATAACCAACACATAAGGACGCCAGGATTTTAGGTGGAAACCAAATGTGGGAGAAAACCATCGTTGTTATCATCTCTATATTCTTCCTTTATTATAAAGAAAAATTATCTTTACATCATGGTCTTGTACAACCATAAGCTCTTGCCAACATGTAGGCTCCTACCTTCAGGAGGCTACAATCTACACTAGTTCTCCAACACCCACTGGAAGGGAGCTACAACCCCCTATTCTCGTTTACTAGCTCCTCTCGGAAGGGAGCTACAACCCCCTAATCTCATTTACTGGCTCCTACTGGAAGGGAGCTCCTACCCCCTCACTAAAGGCTACGACCCTTAGCCCCTCATGGACCACATTTCATAATGTTTCACATTGGATCTACACCAACACTAAGCCCAAAACAATATACCAAACCTAATACTAAATCATTAAATCACCACTAAATACCAATCACCAATAAATTGAATCATTGAAGTAAATGAATCACTGAATATTGAACCAATACAAGTTACCAATCAACCAATATTGATCATATCAAGACCATTCACTCGTTAATCACACTGTTAGCTATCAAATAATAATCACAAAGTAATGTGCAATCATTGTAAACCCTGAGCAAATTGACTTCAGAATATATATATATATATATGTGTGTGTGTGTGTGTGTGTGTGTGTGTGTGTGTGTGATTGTTTTGAAGCAAACTTGCGTATATATGTGCTTTCGCTACATAAAACCTGCATACAGATCTCAAATAACTGAACATTGAAACACTGTCAAATTGAATTACTAAATCGCTATATCCACCCCTGAATCACTGAAATATAGAGTCACAACAAAAAATAATCATAGATATACCAACATTGAATCAATCATCACTGATCATCAATTCAATCCAAACTATCAAATACATATTATGTTGATCAAGACAACATTAACGAACAACAACAAATAATACAGACTTCATCAATCCAAACATTTGTAAACAAACAAGATCAAGCAACGATCTAAGGGAACCTTATCTCATAATATATACGCAACTATTGTGAAGCATATCCGCGTATGTACACAACTATCCAAAAGAAAAATTGTGTATAGATCTTAAATTATTGAATTAGGTGAACACATAACAAACCAGATCTCTATGCACATACTGTCAAAAGTTACAGATCTTAGTGAATGTATATGCATATCATAGTTCCACCATAATCACAGATCTTGCATCGTTAGCCATTAAAAACATATTGCAACAAGAAAATCAATCAAATATATACTTCAACTATTGGTTTGTGTTATATTCTTTCCACGACTAGCCCACGTAGTTAACCGGGGGGTTAGAGGGGGACGGAGCCCCCCCTTCGTTACGCTGATTGTGTAGCAAGAGAGGGTGTCACAGGGGGTTTGAGGTGTACCCATAACCCCACTTTATGGGATCTGGGGTAGCGCCTCGGAAAATTTTGGTTTTGGACCCTATGTTAGGTTGGGTGGACCCACCTATGGTTTTGTGCATGATTTTCGCACATGTTTTTTGGACGCGATGGTTTTCAGCCCATGGTATTGGATGCGATGGTTTTCGGTCCATGGTATTGGATGCTTCAGCATGTATAAATATGTACTATAACATTGAAAGGAACATAATGAAAAAAACAAGCTGGTAGTCCCGGTTTTGGGAACCAGGGGAAAATCTCTGTGTATATGTGTTTTATATGTTAAGCTCTCACATTGTTTATTTTCTGTGTTTTAGAACTCATATGCAAGTAATTTTTGTAGGGGTTAAAACCTACATCTGATTCTGCAAAGCATTTCCTTTAAAAAGAAGGATTAGAGATAAGAAAATTTCATAAAGTTTCTGGCATTGCCTGTGCTTCATCTCTAAGTTTTCAAAACCCTCAGGTTGACAATTAAGTGTTGAGGAGTTTTCTCAAGTGCAATTCCTGCACCTAACACATGCTTCCTCGGTGAATCATGCACTAGAATGGGATTCTTCTGCTTGTCCTTCTTAGGTTTGGGGACTTCTCTTATTGGTGTAGGCTTCAACCTAGGCGACCTCGGCACCGTAGGCACAACAGCTGGAGCCTCCCTGCTCATAAGCTATGGGGATGATCTGAAAATGAGATCTTAAATCAATATAAAGGTATTACAGACTCATGTGTAGGAATGCCTATATTACTTTGCGTAACGGATTCAAAATATTGCGAATAATATAGATAATGAGAAGTTATAAAACATAACAATCACACACATTAACACAACAAATAATCAAGGAGTTCACCAGACTTCCTAGCTATGTCTCTTGGTCCAGCTTTCAGTGTTCAACCTCTATATTATGTCTTTAAGAGCAGATTATTACAAGTGTGAGCTTAAACCACATCTCAACATAACAGTGACAAAACAACAGGGATTTACTTAAAATCCTCAAGTCTACAAGAGTACACAAACTCTCCCTCTTACTCTATGTCTAAGCAACTGCCTCTTTTGTCTCTGCTAGTGAATGGCTTTTAAGCCTATTGGTGCTTGTCTATTCGTCTCCCCTTTCAAGCTCTTTGGCTTCTAGCCACTGTCCCTTCCTCTCCTTCTAGAGCATTTAACAATCATTGCTAAAACTCTCTAAGGTATGGTGGCCACCTGTTCGTAATGGAAATGACCACTAGCGTGGGTGAAATCCCAAAAAGTCGTTTCTCTATTTACATAGAGAAATACACAAAAAACACTGAAAAATCCGTAAAAACACTTTATATCGGACTTCAAATAATATTGAATCTGCCCTATAATCCTATCAGGTTTGCCTTTGGTCACTATCGCAAGTACACCATTGATCTGTGTGATCTCTGATCAAATGGTTGATATCTATTTCAGGAGGCTTATGTGTACAGAGATTATCCACCGAAAAAGGCATTTTTCTCTCTCTAGCACCAAGCCACATGTCGGCCAATGTATGGGATCGGGTGGAGACCATCCAATACCACTTACCGCCTGAGGCCTGCCCAAAATCCTACTTACCACGAAACTAAAATAATATAAAGATGCATTTATAAACCTTTTGGGTTTGGTTTTATCACTTCAGGTGCTTTTCCTGTGTAGTTTAGTTTTATAACGGAAATGTGTAAATACATAAAAAAAAAACTTGACAAATTCCTTTTTTCGGAACTCAAAATATATCAATCCACATTTATAATTCCTGTCAGGTCTAGTTATCGCAAGTTGCATGATTATATCATCCCCGCTCCTTTGTATCGTTGTGATGCAATATATCGCAATCGCATATCACATGGTCTTCAGGCCTTTGGTAAGTCTTCCTTTTTTGTTATAGCAATGCGATATTGTGATTTGATATGGGTCGTTGATCTATGCGCTTGATCAACAGTCCTCGTTAAATCGCACTGATCACTATTGCAATTTTCATAGGGTTGTCTCTGATGTATTCCACTGCTTCCCCTGACTGCGATATTCCGATTAGATCTGGACTATTGAATGGTCTGATCTGACAACTCCTGTGCAGCATCGCTTCCACCTTTGCTTAGATATGTTTTCCGCCATTCTTTCACTGTTTTCCTTTGCGATATTTAATATATATGAATACTTAGAGGTTTTAGGATCCATTTTGGATCATGCCTTCCCACTTAAAAGATTTTGGACCACCAAAAGTTGGTTTTTAGGCAACGATCAAGGGAGGATATAGCTCCCTCACTTGTTTAACTTCTATCCATGGCGCTTTGCTTCGATTTGAACCTTTGAGCCCTATTTTCAGGTACTCAACATCCCCTCCACGCATAGTTCTCACCTTCCTATCCAGAACTGTATCTTCCTGTAACTCATTGAGATATTCAGGCAACAGGTCCTCAATAGAAGGCAGCTGACTTTGCTCTTCAAGATCTTCAATCAATCAAGGTTCATACAATCTCAAGTTTTCTGCATTAACGATTGAATAGATCTACATATAAGCTAGAAAATCAAGGCAAAAAGCATTTTCACCAATTTTATTAAGTATCTTGAAAGGTCCATACCTTATTGGTTTTAGCTTCTTACCTTCACCTTGCATTTTGTCTTTGCTGATGTATAGTCAGACTTGATCACTGTCGAGCGATAAAAATGTGTCATTTTAACTCCTAATTACCTTCACATTAATTGTCAACCCAGGGACGACTTTTTATTTCAAGAGTGTACTCAGTCTAAGGCAAATATTTACTCAAGAGTAATATTTTGCAGTATAGTTCTTAAAATGCAAAAGTAAATGAATGCTTGAAAAAGAAATCTAACAATAACCTAAACTCAAATGCTCTGAAATCCAACTATTCACTCAACAAACATCAATTGAGGATACAATAGCAATAACTCATTCCTCTAGAGATTGATATAATTGAAATCAAACTAGAACAAGACAATCAATCTGAGAATGAGGAAGCAGTAACCAATGTTCTCTACAGTTGACAGCCCTGCATTAAAATAATTAAAAGGAAATATAAATTGAACTAAAGCTACTATTGAAAGTAAATTAAGAAAACCCTTTAAAAGCAAACTATTGCAATTAATCAATAGAAATGAACAACAAAGTAAATGGGCAGCAAACTGTAATTAAAGGAATCTGAACAACAAACTCTAATTAATGGAAATGAACAACAACAAAGCAAAATTAATAGCAATCTTTATTCTAAGAATAAATCGGACAACACATGGAAATAGAATAACATTGATTAATGATGGAATATGAAACAACGCTGGAAAGTCATAAATACATACACAATAACTTAACACACGGCACACCTTAATATTAAAAGAAATAGTAATCTGACTTCGATACCACAAATATCAATCTCAGTTATAAACAAGAACGATTGTAATTCATAATGGAACAACAGTGTCAGTTGAACAACAATCGTGATTAAGTGTAAGCCATAGACGAATATACTAATACCAACTTATGAAGGTCACAACACGGTTACGCTGTAATTGAACAACAATAATATTCTGTAAGGATCAACAATGTTATATCAATGATTAAAATAACATAAATGCATTACCAAGTCAAGATGAATCAATACAACGTTCCTGGCATCGAGAACGATATTACTAAGTTGACCATAAATCGAATATAATAGAACCGTGATGTAAAATAACAAAACATATCAGATTACTGAATCATGCTGGTGAGCAAACCATGCATAAACCAAATATATAATATACAACAGAAGCAATGTACTCCACCATAGGCTAGGCCCTTAGATGCTAGCAGATGCTGCTAGGTTACTTCAGATGACCAGAATGAACAACAACTCCCAAATCATGTATTAATCATCAAATTGTAAAATCATTACAACAGCAAAAGCTTGAGAATTACAACATGCAACAATCCCTTCTTCTTCCTATCCTATCACGAATCCTTGCTTCTGAATCTCTAATTCGAATCATAATTCTGAGTCCTTAAGTCTCCATCTCTAAATTCATCATTTTTCCATCCTTTTTCCATCCTCATCTCTGATCTCTATTTTTATTTAAATAGAGAGATTAGAGAGAAGTTACAACAAAGATAATTACAACATGATTTCTATTAAAAAATTGGATTGTTTCCAACCATTTGATCAACAAGAAAATATATTTCCATCTATCTTTCAAAAAGAGCAAGGCGAATTTGGCTTTGCAGCTGAGATTTGGAGGACAACCGCAACAACGAATCTGAGAAAATTGTGCTCAAAGAACCTTGCATTTCTCTCAGTACAAGCCGAATTTGGGCAAACCGTTCTTTTATGAAGTTAATTGGGTCCGTTCTAGACAAAACCCATGTTCCAGATTTTCCACATTCTTCTTCATTTTCTCGGAATCGCAACCACAAAACTATCACTTCTTATTCCAACGAATTTCTGAGTTGACACATTTAATGGTCAAATCTTCAATCTAGAAATTACCTTGGAGGTTAAAAATGGTGAATAATGTTACAACTAATTTATTGAAACTATCATTGATAAAATCATTCATAATTGTCAATTGATTAGAAATAAAGGAGAATAAATAATATTTATTCATAAGAGCATAAATCATTTATAAAATGGATTTAAATGTTAAATTATAACAAATGATATAATAAATAAGAGTACAAATGGATGAAATAAGTGTTACAAAGTGGTCGTATTCATGGCCCAACATACCCCCACACCGAATATATTGCATGTCCTCATGCAAGAAAAAACTGAATATATTGCATGTCCTCATGCAACCCAAAGACAAAACCCATGTGTTAACCAAGCAATAAAATGTGTTCATCTCAGCTCATGAAATGGATAGAACAAATGAATTCTTCCTCAATTAATGAATATTCAATTTGAGCAATCTTGATGAAGGCATAACAATTAAGTCATAGCAAAATATGATATAAATGACAGCAACCTTCATTAACCATTTTCCAAAAAACTACAAACCAGCTTTTGTTGAAATATTGCAAGTAAATTTGTAATATATGAATGCCTCTATGATCCAAAAATTAGATCGTTTTGATGCATGGATCATGAGATATAAACAAAATGGTTGTAGTTGAGAGTGCATGATTTCCAAAATTTTATGAACCAATTTAACTTGAAATTATCTGGGTTTGTGTATTTTAATAATACCTCTGTGTTTTTCGGAAATCACAAGAATTGAATTCATAGTTTTAAAAATATTATGGAAATCAATTTCTACACTGAAATTGTATGCCTTAAATGAGAAAGAAAATAGAAAACATCCATCATGGGTAGCAATTCCTCCCCCTCTTTGAAAAATTAGCAAGCGCTCATGCGATGCTAGAAAACAAATGGAGGTGGTTGTTACCAACTGTTGAATTCTATGCTTGGTGTAAAACAACATGGAATAAGGGAGGTGTTGAGAATGAATAAGAATAGAAATGGATGATAAAGAATATGAATGACATGGTCATAAGAAAGAAATGAATGAAAGCAACACTCCCCCAAACTGAAAGAGGATATGCCGCTGAAAAATGGGAAGTGGTAAAGATGTGGAATGAAGAATGATAAATAATGCTTAAAATGGATGTTCATTAAATTCTCCTAAATTCGTCATAAATCAGAAAATTATGTTATTTTACCTCAAGTTTTACCTCTAAAAGAAAAATGTGGAATGAAATATATGTACTGGCATTTGTTGAAGCTGATGTAGGCATAGTTGATGTTGAAAGTGATGCAAAAGGTGGAATCTAGGCAAGCACATCATGTCTACAAAATTGGTCGTGTTTGCGAGTTTCTCGAACCTCTTTTATTAGTTGCAATAGTGTGGTCATGCTGCGAATATAGTTTCCCCCCCATACTTGTTGTTCTCCTATAAACAAATCACTATTTTGTATACAATGTTCTTGAATCCATAGTGTTAGTTTTGAATGGCAATAGATGAAGATGCATGAAAAAATTTCAATCAAAAAAACTTTTGTATACATGCAATACTAATATTTTGTCAAATCAACAAGTTATGGAAGAGTGCAGTAATCATATCGCATGCAATCCCATAATGTATACATTCCCCTCTCCAATTGGAAAAGGGATTCCATGACCATAAAGCCTATGAAAAGTGTTATGCTGACGGTAAGGCAAAGGAATGAACAATACAACAGTAGAGTACACATATCAATGATAGGACGGCGAGAGTTATGGTTATAATGAGAGCAAAGTATATAAATATAGTTATGAATAAAACATAGGACTCTTTGGATTGATGATAAGTTATGCGAAAGAGAAAAAGGACAACAATATGTCGAAAAGATGCTTTACTGATGGTATTCTAGCTGAAAATGATGCGATTGATCATAAAACAATTTCTCATGCATAAAGGTTCAAAATAGGGAAACAATTAAGGAAATAACTTCTCTGATAAAAAGAAAAAAATAAGAAAAGGGTATTATAGTAATAATTGACGATAAGATATAACTTCAATACCATAAGCAAAGCCTGTATTGCCAGCAGACGTCCATAGCCTCGATACGATTGCTTTTTAACCAATATGAGCCCGGATCCTCAATTTATAAATGGAAAATTCCAGTTCTGTTCTACAGAAGAGATCAATGTGCTGGTGTGGTAACCAGATAACCACACTTCCATTCACCGGGATGTAGCAAAAGTGATTAGGCCGGCTTGTGATGAGACCTCCTGTTCCAAGGATAATTTGGCTATCCAATGGATCATAACCCTGGTGTGGTGGCCATAATGTGAATGTCACTTTGTTACAGCCTTATGAACATGGTAGGCTGGCTCGTAATGAGACCCCCTATCCTCTATCTGCAAACAAAATTCTGCTGTTATGGCACATTTTTATGATAAAGAGAGGGAGGCTCAGTACTCCTTAAGAATAGGGATGGTGGAAGAAATTAAACGTGTCAATAGAAAAAAATATACTCATAATCTCATTCATTATAGATAGAGAAGATTATAAGTAGGAAGGGTGGAACCAGCATGGTATTAATATGATCAATCAGTATCATGTACAACAGAAAACAATGCAGTAAAGTAGTATATAAATAATTGTGTCCCTTTTGAAAAAAATTTATCATCAAGGAGCTGTCCTGTTAAAGATTATAACATAAATGTTATCAACTTGCTTCAATAGAATCCATAATTTTTGTCCTCATAAAAGTAGTGTACTTCATGCCATGAAAGGCAATCAGTAAAATATGATTGAGATGAACTAGGAATATTTACACAAGAGGGAGGAAGGGTTGTTCTCTACAATATTCCCAAAGTGTTACATTTTTGAACGAACAGCAAAAACACTAAAAAAAAGTGTTGTTCCTTGTAGGCAACAACAAAAGAAATGCACACCAAAAAAGCAAAAAATACACACGAAAAGTGTTGTTCCCTATAGAGAACAGTGAAAAATGCATGTGAAAAAGTGTTGTTCCTTAAGAGGAACAAAAAAATGCGAAAATGTTGTTCCTTTGAAAAAGAACAACAAAAATGTGAAAGTGTTGTTCTTTTTTTGAAAAGGAACAACAAAGTGTAGAAGTGTTGTTCCTTTTAAAAAGGAACAACAAAAATGTGAAAGTGCAAAAGTGTTGTTTCATTCGAAAGGAACAACAAAATGTGAAAGTGCAGAAGTGTTGTTCTATTCAAAAAGGAACAGCAAAATTGGAAGTGTAGAAGTGTTGTTCCATTCGAAAAGGAACAACAAAACGTGAAAGTGCAGATGTGTTGTTCCATTCGAAAATGAACAGAAAAAAGTGAAAATGGAGAAGTATTGTTCCATTCAAAAAGGAACAGTAAAACGTGAAAGTGCAGAAGTGTTGTTCCATTCGAAAAGAAACAACAAAACGTGAAAGTGCAGAAGTGTTGTTCCATTTTGAAAAGGAACAGCAAAACGTGAAAGTGCAGAAGTGTTGTTTTATTCGAAAAGGTACAACAAAACGTGAAAGTGAAGAAGTGTTGTTCCATTTCGAAAAGAAACATCAAAATGTGAAAGTGCAGAAGTGCTGTTTCATTTCGAAAAGAAACATCAAAATGTGAAAATGCAGAAGTGTTGTTCTATTTCGAAAAGGAACAACAAAACATGAAAAAGGAACAACAAAATGGACAATCATAAAATGCAAACATGCAAAAAAACAAATTATTTGTTCATGGCATTGATACTGAAGATATGTTATAATTTGAATGAAGCAACACTTGAAACACAAAATATAAGAGAAATCCGAAAAGAAACAACATTTTATTTAAAAAACAGTATGTAAATAAGTAAATTAAGTTATAACAACTATGATATTATGTAAAAAAAAATGATCTCTTTGAAAAATGTTTTGGTAGCAGTGATAAGACATGAATCTTCAAATGGGAATCAGTTCTTCATTTCTTATATTATGAATCTGTTGGGTAATGAGTTAGATGAAATTCCTTTATTTCATTAAAATTTCTTTCAAGAATCACTTATCCATAAATTGACCTTCTTCTTCTCCTAGGACCTGCAAAAAACGAGTATCAGCCTGCAACAAAACATTAAATCATGGAGAAAGAGAGGTGCATGGGCTCCCCTAATCCAATAATTATGCAAAAAAACTAACAAGTAGTTACTCTGTAGAACAAATCCATCGAGAAAATAACAAAGTAAAATTTATTTGTTACTTGCGGGAGAGTAGTGGCCAATCATGCTAACCTGCAGTGTTTTAATCACAATTTCTTTGTTTTTTGTTGAAATTGAGTGATTCTAAAGCCAAAGGAGAGCTAGTTCAAAGTTATATCTCCAATAGAAATAGATTTTAAAAATTCAATGATATTATATGTCAATTTTACTTAGAACAACCTGAATAACAGAGTAATTTTCGATTACCCCACTTAGAACAACAGTGAATGTTTTAAGCATAGATTCTTCGCTTGATGTTGGATTCAAATGATTCAAATTGGAAATGAAAGTAGATTCATTTATTTATCTCCAATAGAAACATGTTTTGAAGAAAAGAAGAATTGATAGGTGAAATACTGTAAGGAACAACCGGAAAAACAGAGTTTTAAGAGTTCTGATTTACGATAGACAGTCAGTATTGTGATCATAACTTTCCCATAAGATATCAAAAATGAGTGATTCCAATTGAATTTTAAGCTAGATTCATAGGGGAATCTACCATAGAAACAGGTTTTAAAAATTCATTCATTTTCGCCTCCAAAAACTGACTGTCCCAACTCTGTTCCTGAGCTGCCCGCTAGACACCCTGTCAATGTTTCGGTTCTAACTTTTTCGTTTCAAATCCAAATTGAGTGATTCAAATTGGGTTATAAAGTAGAAATCAAGCGCTAATTAGGATAGAAACAAGTTTTAAAAATATTGCACTTTGGTCCCTCAAAACATGACTGTCCCGACTGTGTTTTCAGAAATTTCATCAAGCCTGCAAGCCAAAAACATATGATATTCAAGCATTTTTTCAAGTAGGTGATAAAACTAAAAATGAGTGTTTGTAGAACTATTATTTTCATTATAATTCATATACATACACAAATTAATTAAAAAAAAATATCACCGATGTTGATTTGCATAGCATGTTGCAACAAAAATAGCTATTTTTATAAAAAAAAAAACAAAATGCATTTATTTATGTCCTTTATTTATTTTATTTTCGACACTGACGTATTTGATTTGAAAAATGAATATAACTATGTATATGAGTACTTCCAGTAGATCCATTTTCGAAATAAGGCTTCATGTATACACATACCAAAATTTAAAAAATGCATATTAATGAATATTAGGGTATGAGAAGCCAACTTCCCTTGAAAACATGGTGTCAAAAATTGTTGAAGTATGGAGTGATGCTGCAAACAAGTGATGGAGTGAAACCAATCTTCAATATGTTCTTTAATTTCTTGATTTCCCATAGTGATCATACCTTGAAGTTCTTGAGCTTTTAAAATGGTCTGTTGATGCAAACTAAAAGAAACCTCATTTTCTTCCATAGCTTCCACAATTTTTGAATTTGAAACATTCTGAATCTCATTGTAAGTTTTCTCTGATGGCACATGTGATATAGAATGGGTGGGAAGGGTTGGTAAATTTTGCAGTTCAACATTGTAAGCATGTTGTACTGGTTTATTGTGGTGAGGGTGAGGAACTAGTTGAGCAGGAAATTGTGTATGGAATGGAGCATTTTGATAATGTGGTTGATTAGGTTGTGTGAATGATTTTGATGGGCAAGCAAGATGTTGTGGAAAATCTAGTGGAGAATATGGAGAATGTGCTTGTGCTACAAGATGAGGGAGAGTAGTCATGCAATCATAAGGTGAACCATGCCAAACTTGTAGATAAGATTGGTGGTTATATTGAAATTGACATGGCTTCCCTAGAACATGAGTATTCCATAATGGATTATGCAAGTAAGAGAATGGAGAAGAAGTGTTTTGAACCCTACCTGTAGGCCATGATTTCCATGGTTTTGACCTTGTTGCAGCTTCCTCACCTCTTTGATATGATACTTCCATCCTACATAAGGAAGAGTAACCATCTATGGTATGCTCCTTCCCGTCATGAGTGAAAAACACTTCATCAAATTCTTGATTTTTATGAACCTGCAAAGCATCCAATTTTGAACTTAGAGAGGTAATAAAATCAACTTTAAAATGTTCAAGTAAATCATTGATTTTAGCTCTTATGTCTCCTATTCTTGTAGTGGACCTAGAAAAGAAAGAACACACATCTCTAGAATTCTTACCAACCTTCGAGATTCCTCTTGAATACCTTATGCACAATTCACAAACATCATCATATGAAAACTGAAAAACATCACCTTTTCCTATCAGATTTAAGAGTTCTAAAAATTTATCTTTGATTCCTTTAAGAAGGAGTGCTTTTAAGATCTCTTTTTCCAAATGCTTATATCTTGATTTTTGAAGGTTATAATGAAATCGATCTACATATTCCTCCAAGCTTTCATATTCCCCTTGTATCATATCGAAAATATCTTCATCGGCCTTGCAATAGTCTTGGTACTTCTTCGAGAATATGTTCTTCATGTCCTCCCATGTTTGGATGCAGTTCCCACCTAGGCTCATGAACCATTAGAGAGCTATTCCTTTTAGAGTTAGAGGAAAGACTTTCAACCTTTGATGATTAGTACAATAATCATATTCTCTACAAAGTATTTCAAACTCAAATAAAAATGTATCTGGATCTTCATTTGTCAAGCCATGAAAATTTGGTAGAGAAGATGGGGAAATTATGTGCATTTGTGTCACTCCTCCTAGATCTTTGATAGGAAATTCAAAAGTAGAAATGTGAGCCATTTCTTACCATAGTATAAGATGTTCTTCATGTGTTTCTTCGAGGCTCCTTCTTCAAATGTTCCTGTCAATTGGTTAGTGAAATGGGTGGTGTTTACATCACCACTTAAGTGAAATCATAAGATTTGTTTTTCAAAATTTCTATTTTTTTTTAGTCATTCACACAAAAATTCTAACATTTATTTCTACCCTAAGTTCTTTAACAATTCTGTTGGAAAGAAGGTGGGGGAGCAGGGATTTTACATGCTCCTGTACGCAGGTTTTTACCTTCCGTTTTTAATACCCAATTCTTTCCTAAAAGGCACTCATCAGATGCACACTACCCTTTAAAAATGGCTACACTCTCCCCGGAAATGGCGCTAAAATGTCGAGCGATAAAAAGGTGTCTTTTTAACTCCTAATTACCTTCACATTAATTGTCAACCCACGGACGACTTTTTATTTCAAGAGTGTACTCAGTATGAGGCAGCTATTTACTCAAGAGTAATGTTTTGCAGTATAGTGCTTAAATTGCAAAAGTAAATGAATGCTTGAAAAAGAAATCTAACAAGAACATAAACTCAAATGCTCTGAAATCCAACTATTCACTCAGCAAACATCAATTGAGGATACAGTAGCAATAACTCATTCCTCTAGAGATTAATACAATTGAAATCAAACTGGAACAATACAATCAATCTGAGAACGAGGAAGCAGTAACCAATGTTCTCTACAGTTGACAGCCCTGCATTAAAATAATTAAAAGGAAATATAAATTGAACTAAAGCTGCTATTGAAATTAAATTAGGAAAACTATTTAAAAGCAAACTATTGCAATTAATCAACATAAATGAACAACAAAGTAAATGGGCAACAAACCGTAATTCAAGGAATCTGAACAACAAACTCTAATTAATGGAAATAAACAACAGCAAAGCCAAATTAATAGCAATCTTTACTGTAAGAATAAATTGGACAGCACACGGAAATAGAACAACATTGATTAATGATGGAATATGAAACAACGTTGGAAAGTCAAATATAAATACACAATAACTTAATACATGGCACACCTTAATATTAAAAGAAACAGTAATCTGACTTCGATACCACAAATATCAATCTCAGTTATAAACAAGAACGATTGTAATTCATAATGGAATAGCAATGTCAGTTGAACAACAATCGTGATTAAGTGTAAACCATAGACGAATATAGTAATACCAACTTATGAAGGTCACAACACGGTTACGCTGTAATTGAACAACAATAACATTCTGTAAGGATCAAGAACGTTATATCCATGATTAAAATAACATCAATGTGTTACCAAGTTAAGATGAATCAATACAACATTCCTGGCATCGAGAACGATATTACTCAGTTGAACATAAATCGAATATAATAGAATTGTGATGTAAAATAACAAAACATATCACATTACTGAATCACGCTGATGAGCAAACCACGCATAAACCAAAGATATAATATACAGCAACATCAATGTACTCCACCAGAGGCTGGGCCCTTAGCTGCCAGCAGATGCTGCTGGGTTACTTCAGATGACAAGAATGAACAACAACTCCCAAATCATGTATTAATCATCAAATTGTAAAATCATTACAATAGCAAAAGCTTGAGAATTACAACATGCAACAATCCCTTCTTCTTCCTATCCTATCATGAATCCTTGTTTCTGAATCTCTAATTCAAATCATAATTCTGAATCCTTAAGTCTCCACCTCTAAATTCATCATTTTTCCATCCTCGTCTTTGATCTCTGTTTTCATTTAAATAGAGAGATCAGAGAGAAGTTACAACAAAGATAATTACAACATGATTTCTATTACAAAATTGGATTGTTTCCAACCAATTGATCAACAAGAAAATATATTTCGATCTATCTTTCAACAAGAGCAAGGCGAATTTGGCTTTGCAGCTAAGATTTGGAGGACGGCTGCAACAACAAATCTGAGAAAATCGTACTCAATGAACCCTGCGTTTCTCTCATTACAAGCCGAATTTGGGAAAGCCATTGTTTTGAAAAGTTAATTGGGTCCATTCTAGAAAAAACCCATGTTTCGGATTTTCCAAATTCTTCCTCATTTGCTCAGAATCTCAATCACAAAACTGTCACTTCTTATTCCAGCGAATTTCTGAGTTGACACATTTAATGGTCAAATCTTCAATCTAGAAATTATCTTGGAGGTTAAAAATGGTGAATAATGTTACAAATAATTTATTGAAACTATCATTAATAAAATCATTCATAATCATCAATTTATTAGAAATAAAGGAGAATAAATAATATTTATTCATAAGAGCATAAATCATTTATAAAATAGATTTAAATGATAAATTATAACAAATGGATGAAATAAGTGTTACAAAGTGGTCGTATTCATGGCCCAACAATCACCAACTTGGAAACTATGCTCAACTCGATGCTTGTCTTGCCTTGTACTTGGCTTGACCTCTTTCCAGTTGTTCCTGTGCTACCTGGTGAATTTCTTGGAGTTGTTCAATGAGCTTGGTTGCTCTGTCGACATCACTGTGTCCATAAACTACTATGTATTTACCGAAGACAAAATCCAAGGGATACTTTGGTATAAAACCAAAACAAGTCTCAAAAGAAGATCTCTGAGTAGAAGAGTGCTTGGCACGATTGTAAGCATGCTACACATAGCACAAGTGCCCATCCCAAAGCTTGGGATGCTTGTTGCAATAGCCTCTGAGCAACTGGATCACTGTCCTGTTGACCACCTCTGTCTGACTATCTGTTTGTGAATGAAATGCTGTTCTCTTCTTGAACTTGGTGTCCATCAACTCCCATAGATTTGACCAAAACTTCCCAACAAATCGAGAATCTCGATCAGATACAATAGAAGTGGGTAAACAAAAATGAACCCATACATTCTGAAAGAACAACTTGGCTGTTTGTTCGGTTGTAACCTGTTTTTTACATGGTATTAAAATACACATTTTACTGAAACTATCCACAAAAACATACAAATAATCATCACCTTTTCTAGATTTTGGCAATCCCCCAACAAATTCCATGGAAACACTTTCCCAAGGACGAGAAGGAATTGGAAGTGGAGTGAACAAGCCTAATTTTCTATTACTAGGGTTGCTGGTAGCACACATAGTACACCCTTTGATATATCTAGAAACTGTCTCATGCATTCTTGGCCAATAACAGAACCTTTGCAACTGTGTAACTTTTTTACTTACACCAAAATGACTTGATATTAGGGAAGTACGTGCTTCTTGAATCATGTTAACTCTTTCAGTTTGTGGAATGCATAACTTTCCCAAATGATATAAGAGTTGGTCCTTTACATAATAATCCAATTCTTCTACCTATTTTCCATGACTTAACGTTGCATGTACATCTTTAAAATCTACATCTTGAGCATATTGTTCAATGTAACTTTCATGCATTACTGAGTTATGCTTAAGTATAGTAGATGCATTTATGATTGGTCTTGATAACATGTATGCAACCTTATTGTGTATGCCCTTCTTATATCTAATGACAAGATGAAATTGCTGTAGAAAACCCATCCACCTATAATGTCTTGATTGTTGCAATTTAGTTTGTGAGTGCAAATATTGAAGTACTTGATGATCTGTATGTATGATTGTTTCTTTACCCATTAGGTAACGTTTCCACTTTTTTACACTTTGTACTAATGCATACAATTCTTTATCATATGTGGGATAATTAAATACTGCAGAAGTAAATGTCTCATAATGATAACATATGGGTTTACCATGTTGCATTAACACTGCTCCCATGGCACAGTCACAGGAATCTATCTCAATCTCAAATGGATGTTGAACATCTGGTAGTGCTAGTACTGGTGTTGTACTAATTTTTTCTTTTAAGATGTCAAAGGCTTTCTGCTGTTTGCCTCCCCGTTTAAACATGTGTTTCAATCCTATTAAAGCATGTAATGGAGCTGCAATCAATGAAAAGTTAGCAATAAACTTTCTTCAATATTGTGTTGCCTCTAGGAAATTTCTAACCTCTGTAGAGATTTGGGTTCAGGCCAGTTCATAATGACTTCAACCTTAGAGGGATCTATCTTCAATTCACCACCCCCTACAATATGACCCAAATAATTTAAACATGTTTTGCTGAATTCACATTTTGATAGTTTTATCTAGAGATTTTCTCTTTTTAAAACATCTAAAGTCTACTTTACATTCTTTACATGGTCTTCCCATGTCTTACTAAAAAAAAGAATTTGATATAAATAAAAAATTACAAAATCATCAATAAAAGGTCTGGGTACATCATTCATAACTCTGATAAACGTAGCAGGAGCATTAGTTAAGCCAAAAGGCATAACCAACCATTCATACAGTCCTTTCCTTGTCTTGAAAGAAGTCTTCCATGCATCTTATTCTGCAACTTTGACTTGATGATATCCACTTCGTAATTCTAACTTGGAAAAGTAAACTACTTCTTTCAATTGATCTAATAGATCATCAATACGAGGAAGAGGAAAATGATTCTTGATCGTTATTTTATTCAGTGCTCTATAATCAATGCACATTCTCCACGATCCATATTTCTTTCTTACCGGCATGATTGGAGATCCACATGGTGATGTGCTTGGTCATATAAACCCTTTTTCAAGCAACTCCTGTACCTACTTCTTTATCTCTGCATTCTCTAAAGCTGACAACCTCTAATACCTGTGGTTGTAACTATTGTTTCATCACCTGAATCTGATCCCAAGTCCTGTTGAATAGTTGCAGCATTCTTTCTCTCTGTACCACCGAACGTTTTGGGTTTCAGTTCTGAATGCAAAGACCAGAAGTGTGCCTCATCATGTCCTTCTTTCTTGCAATGAGTGCATGAAGGTTTATCCTTCTTTATAGTGTTTTCATTCCTCTCCTTCCATTTTAGTTTCTTATTTTCCTTTCTCTTGCTTACAGAATATTTAGATGTTCCCCCAACCTCTGGGTTTACATTCTTACCTCTAGCTTCTAGCTGTGTTGCTTGAACTGATACATCATCTAAGCTATTGGGATTAAAAATGAGTATAATATGCTTTAAATAACCATGCAAACCACCTATATACCTCAATAAAGTCTCAGGTGAGTCCAAGGATATACCTGTAGCTAAAGCTCTTTTCCTGAATTCCTGAGTATAACCTTGTACAATCTGACCCTTCAACTAGAGAAGAGTTTTCCAACTCATCATTTCCTGCTGCATGTAAGATAAAGGATATAATTGCTTTTTGATAGCAAAAAAGAAAGTCTTTCCAAGTAGAAAGGATTTTACCATGTTTTTTCAGATCAACTTGTGTCTTGCCTTCCCACCATACTAGTGCAGTTCCTCCAAGTTGAAGGCTAGCTAGCTGAATCTTTCTCCTTTCTGAATCAATTTTCTGCACCCTACAATATACATCAATCTGTCTTATCCAATTATCTAGCTTCTCTGCATTTAGTTCTCCATCATAAATTGGAGAATCAAACTTTGCATCTAATTTAATCAAAGAAGTTTTCTTCTTTTTCTAATCAGGGATAGTTTTATGTGAAGAAGCTGATGAGGATGATGAAGGTGATCATGGAGGAGTTGATGCAGAAGGCATTTCTCCTTTTCCTTTTCCTTCTAGAGAGGCAACTAGAAAAGGTTCCTCTGCTCCTTTGTTTAGTTTAGGTGTTAAGGGGCTTTCACCTCGACTGTTCTTAAATTCCAAATACATCTCTTCCACCATTGCTTGCATGGCCTTAAAACCTTCCATAAATTGAGAATCTGATCCGAATCAAGTTTCTTCTACCATTTTTCTCTAAGAACAGACTCTTCCATCTCTGGATTAGCCTCAACAAGTTCTCCTTCTCCTAGTCTGAGCTTTAATCTAGTTAGCATTCAAAATCCAGCACAAGCTTACCTAACCTTAACAAAACCTAATGCTCTAATACCACTTGATCTGAAAATGAGATCTTGAATCAATATAAAGTTATTACAAATTCATGTGTAGGAATGCCTATATTACTTAGTGCAACAGATTGAAATGATTGCAAATAATATAGACAATGAGCAGTTAGAAAATATAACAGTCACACACATTAACACAACAAATAATCAAGGAGTTCACCAGACTTCCTGGCTACGTCTCTTGGTCCTTTTTTTGGTGTTCGACCTCTATATTATGTCTTCAAGAGCATATTATTACAAGTGTGAGCTCAAACAGAGTCTCAACACAACAGTGACAAAACAATAGGGATTTACTTGAAAAAGTCTACAAGAGTACATAGACTCTCCCTCTTTCTCTCTGTCTTCTGCTTTCTCTCTATCTCAGCAACTACCTCCTATGTATCTACCAGTGAATGGCTTTTAAGCCTATTGATTCTTGTTTGTTCATCTCCCCTTTCGGTATCTCTGGCTTCTGGCCACTGTCCCTTCCTCTCCTTTTGGAGAATTTAACAATCATTGCTAAAACTCCTTAAGGTATGGTGGCCACCTGTTCATAACGAAAAGGAACACTGGCGTGGGTGAAATCCCAAAAAGTCGTTTCTCTATTTACACAGAGAAATCCATAGAAAACATTGAAAAATCTGTAAAAACACTTTCTATTGGACTTGAAATAACATTGAATCCGCCCTATAATCCTATGGAGTCCACCTTTGGTTGCTATCGCAAGTCCACCATTGATCTACGTGATCTCTGATCCAACGGTTGATATCTATTTCGGGCGGTTTATGTGTACAGAGATTATCCACCTGAAAAGGTGGTTTTCTCTCTCCAGCGCCAAGCGATGTGTTGGATAGTGTATAGGATCGGACGGAGCTCGTCCAATACCACTTACTGCCTGAGGCCCGCTCGAAATCCTGCTTACCACGAAACTCAAATAATATAAAACTACATTTATAAACCTTTCGAGTCTAGTTTTATCGCTTCAGGCGCATTTCCTTTGAATTTTGGTTTTATTATGGAAATGCGTAAATACATAGAAAAACTTGACAAATCCCTTTTTATCGGAACTAAAAATATATCAATCTGCATTTATAATTCTTGTTGGGTTCGGTTATCGCAAGTTTCATGTTTTTATCGGCCCTGCTCCTTTGTATCACTGCGATGCGATATATCGCAATCGCATATCACATGGTCTTCGGGCCTCTAGTAAGTCTTCCCTTTGTGTTTGTGTTATAGTGATGCGATATTGTGATTTGATATGGGCCATTGATCTGCGCACTTGATCAACAGTCCTCGTTAAATCGCGCTAATCACTATCACAATTTTCATAGGGCTATCTCTGATGTATTCCGCCGACTTCTCCTGATTACGATATTTCAATTAGATTTGGACCATTGATCGGCCCGATCCGACGACTCTTGTGCAGCGTCGCTTCCACCTTTGCTTAGCTCTATTTTCCGCCATTCTTTCACTGTTTTCCCTTACGATAGTGTTTTCGATAGTTAATATATATGAAGACTTAGAGGTTTTAGGATCAATTATGGATCAGGGGAAGCTCCCTTAGAGGCAATAACCCCTCTAGTACTAACAGTCTCTCCTAGTCTGGACATCGTGCTGAGAATAAACCGTTGGGTATCCTCGGGTAACTTATCAAATACAGAAGCAGTGACTAAATCAACAAAAAAATGAGGATTCATAAACAGCTGACATCTCAACACATAAATTCTAAGAATGCAAAGTGTCTTTTGCTAGACGGCCATGCATAATTTATAGGTGAATTCGAATTCAAATTTAATTGTTCCCGCCAAAATCCCTTCATAAATGTTAATTCAGCAGTAGATCTCCAAAGATATCAGCCTTAAATGCCTTAAATTCCACCCCCCCGCTCCTCTTAACCATCTTCCTAGAAGTCAAACCATGAACAGTGATTATAAAGGTTACTTTCTGGCTATGCTACATGGTCTCCCCTCCTATAGCACAGTTCCCTTCACACTTCTTCTAGTACTTTGACATCATTTGTTTTTGTGCAGCCCCCCTGTTGTGTAGCTCTATAAATCGGGTAGTGTAGTTTATTTCCCTGCGCCTCCTTGCAGCTTCTTGGAGCACTAAGACTATGCTACCGTCATGTATTCATTGGGTTAGATCCCCGGTGTATGGCTTCAATCGACTTCCATTTGCCCTTTTCGGAAATGGATCTCCATTCAACTTCATGAACTGAACTACTCCATCATTTGTAATCTCTTTGATAACTTATGGCCCCAACTAGTGCATCTAAAATTTTCCTGGAAACTTATCAAACATATTGTCATATAATAAAACCAAATAATTTACCTTGAAGGTTCGTAGTTTGATGTGCCGATCGTGCCAAGAATTTTCACATTCCTTCTGAACCTGCTGATGGAATCCTACCAAAAACCTATATTCCTCGAGCTCCATTAGCTGCACGAGCTGATCTTCTAAGGCTTTGAGGTTTGTCATTCCTGTGAAAGCCATCATGTGTATACTAGGCATGATATACTCCATAGGAATTACAACTTCCACACCATAGACCAAACAAAAAGGTGTCTGACCAGTAAGCTTTTGCAAGTATTTTCATATGTCCATAACATTACTAGTATGTGCACGTCCTAATCATTTTGTTGCACATTACAAACCTACGCCAGTGCATTCTCCAATAAATTATTAAAATCCTTGACTGTGCCATTGGCTTGAGGATGATATGGCATACTCTTCTGGTGATAAAACTAGAACTCTTCTATCAGCGCATTGATCGTTTCATTAATAAAATGTGTTCCACTATCACTCATCAAAATTTCGGGCAACCAAACCTGGTCAACACGTATTCAAACAAGAATTTTTCTATTGCTTCCCTGTACAGTCTTTCATGGGTTGCGACTTGGCCCATCTAGTCAAATATTCAATCGCGGTGATGATATACCGCACACTTGTCTTCTTGCTTAGAGGCTAAATCAGTCCTAGAAAATTGATTGCCTATTTTTCAAATGGTAGTAATGACACCCACGGATTCAAAGGTAGCTCATCCCTCTATGATGGCCTGTCCATTCTCTGACATGTGTCGCATGCCCCACAATATGCTTTAGAATCCTTATGCAATGTCGGCCACCACAATCCAGTGCGTAGAATCTTCCGTGTTGTTGTTTTTCCTGTGTAATGCCCTCCTACAGCTCCTCCATGAGCTTCAGCGAGGATAATGTTCCATTCAAAATTGAGGACATAACATCTAAGTATCTCATCTGATCCCATCTTATACAAGTGCCTGCAATTACCAAAAAATCTAAACTTCTAGAGCACATACACCATAGCCAACCCTTCACACTCGGTCATCGAGTAATTCTTTTCATCCTTAGACAACTTCCTCCTCGCAAATGCTACAGGGTGATCCAATTCTCCTTCATCAGCCTGTGTTAGTACTAATCCTAACACAATACATGAAGCATCCACATGCACATGGAATTCCTTCTTCCAATCTAGGATACTAGGATCTACACAGTGACCATTTTCTCCTTCAATAAATCGAGGCTCTACTGACATTATTCATCCCAACAAAATGTAGCATCCTTTTTCAATAGTTTCTCCATAGGCGTAGTAATCTAGGCATAACTTTTAATGAACTTCCAATAGTACCCAGTGTGGCCTAGTGTTGCGCGTAGTTGTTTAACACTTCTCGGTGCCTCCAAATTAATTATTACAACAATCTTAGTAGGGTCCACCATAAGTCTTTGCCTTCATACCACATGACCCATCAAGATTATGAAAGGGACACAGAACAAGCACTTCTTCAATTTTAGTGTAATCTGATACCTTCAGCATGTATCCAAAATCAAGTGCAAACAAGCTACATGGTGCTTTACTAGCCCAAACACTTTCCAATCATCAAAATATACCTCCAAGAACTTGTGAATGAATTCTTTGAATGCCGCAATGACTAGACGCAAGAATATCGTAGTGCATTCTTAAGTTCAAAAGGCATCACTGTATATTGCAACATCCCCACTATGTCACAAAGGTGGTCCTACTCCTATCTTCTGGCATGATATTAATATGATGGTATCCAAATAACCCATTAGTGAATGATTAGGCCTCCTGCCCTCCAACATTATCCAGTACCTCATATGTGAAAGGAGTTGGAAAAGGATCATGAACACAAGGATCATTAAGTTTCCGGAGATCTATGCAAATTCTTATTTCATCCTTCTGCTTCTTTTCTTAAACAACCATTGGACTCACCCAATCAGATTCCTCCACCAGTTCAATAATACCTGCTCCAAGTGGACCTTTTCTTTATACTTAGGATTAAGGTGATATGGCCTTTGCTTGATCGGCTTTGCGTCTGGCTTCAAGGTAATTTTCATCACACCAAATCTCCTTTGATACCTTTCAGGTGTAAAATTTTGGTAGAGAAAAAATCCTGGTATTCACAGAGCAACTCAGTGAGCTTATCTACTGTGGCATCATCCCAGTAATCTCCAATCTTCGAAAATTTTGGCTCCACTTCTGTGCCAATATTCACTTGTCTAATCTTCAATGGTGCGGTGATGTCTGGATTCTCTATCAACTGTCCCTCAACTTCGTGATGGTCCTCTGCCTCTGGAATGTTAATATTCCTTGGATTCTTATCATCTTCTTCAGGGGTCACATTTTAGCATTCCATTGCATGGCACAATTGGGTGCTCCAATTTGGGTGAATCAAATCTAAAGGATCCTGTGGTATTCTGAAGATTGCTTCCTTAACCTCCTGTAGTGCTTCATCGATTCTTTCAAACCCATCCTCAAAGTTGAAGGTCATAAAAAATCCTTCTCTTAAGATGTCCCACTCTGCGGTACCATGGCGAAGCTATGTTTCCAAATACCAATTCATAAGAACGATGTCCAAAGTGTGATAGAAAATATCACCCACTTCGGTTGCAGCTCCATTCCATAAAACTTAGTCCATTTTGCTAAATGATCACATGGATTATTTCTCCCATCATATTTTTCGGTTAGTTTCACTTTCAGGCTACCAAACCATAATCTCATCATTCTTCTGTACTCATGCCATTCGTCAAAATTGTCGTTATGTGTACCCCACCATTGTGTAGGTGTAGCATGCATCACCAAATCTAGCGCTTGGAAGTGATGCTTCTCCAATACTTCCCTTTCATATGAATCCAGAAAGTTATCAACATCAGTTAGACCATCATAATAAGGCAAACTTCTTACCTCAAATGATACACAACGTAGCTATTTAGTCATCATATTAGATCGCATCATACATACTTTGTGCAACCTATTATGCTAGTGCTCCAGTTCTTTATCTAAATCTAACGTACAGGAGCTTTCGCAGTCCCATGCAATTTGTCTCTTAGCTGTCAGATTAACATAGTTTTGATCTCATGCATTTATTTTATAGATCTGGTCCAAATCATCATTATTTTCCTCATAATCGTGGATCGGTTCAGTGTAGTGCGATCCTTCTGCATGGTCCAATGGGACTACTACGCAGAGTGATTTCCTTTCAAATGACATCATTCGTTTCTTTAAATTGATTACCCCATTCATATCAATGGCCCAATCAATTCCCAGGATTGTGGGGAATGGATTTTTGTCATCAACAATCTCTATTACTTCAAAATCAACCAACACGCTCACTCCTTCTATGTCTACAGTCACTCCATGCAATCTCCCCATAGGGATAATCTTCTGTTTATTTTCCATCCTCATCTGAATTGGGGACCATTGCAGCGCAGGTCTTCCCATTCTTTCCCATGCCTATTTAGGCACAACATTCGCATCCAAACCTAGATCCAGAAAACCTTATCCATTTCATACTCTCCTATTTGGGCAGTAAGCCTCATGTCATGCCCTATTCTCACCTTGTGTTTTCCTATGTTTCTAACTATGCAGTGTCCTTCAAGAGCACCTTCCTTACCAACACACTCATTTATTAGTTCTTGTAGCCCCTTCATTGCCTTGATGTTGTGCAACAACTTCATACAAGTCTCTAAGAAAGTGGTAAGCATGGAGGGGTCAACTTCTTCAGATAGCTTGTCTTGACTTCCTAAGGTAGAGGCCTCAGCGAAGATTTTCCTTGCTTCCATGAATGTTTCCTTCAAGGGTTCTAGGTCAAACCCAACTTATTTTTCTAGAGTCTTGCGAACCCAGTCACTTTCTTCATGCTGCTTTCCTTTATCATCACCAGTCATCATTCTGCTTCACAACACAATATTCACATTGGGATCCTCTTCATGAGGCTCGGCCCTCATCATCTGTAAATTCTGGGTGGGTTTTTGAGGTTGCGGCTTCTTCTCCTACATCTTAGATACTAGTATAGGGCATTCTTCAATCATGTGGTCAAACTGAGTACAATATTGGCAAGATGGGCGATTATAGCTCGTACATTCCCATGCGTAGTGTCCTTGCACTCCACAATTGTAGCAAAGAACTTGTCCTCGACCTCTCCCAGGTCATCCTCTTCCTCAGCCTCGTTCGTGCCCCTGATATCCTCTGCGCGCTCCCCCAACACCTTGATCCGAAGGCCAAGTTTCTGTCTGCATCCGATATGTGGGTGTTCTTTCCATTATTAACTCATAACTATGGAAGTTATGCTCATCGTGGCCTAGTGATTTACAAAAATTGAAAAATAATTGTTTGGGTGCCTGCACAAATATTTTCAGCAAGTGGGAATTGTTTGTTACATGTTTTCCTACTACTTGATAGATAGCACACCACAACATGGGCCTTGTACTTTGTCTTGCTGGGGCTTCCTACCTTAGAGGCATGGGCCTCCCTCCTACATATAATTTGTGAAAACAGGGCAATGATCCTTATCATGCCATTGGTTTTTACATTTTAGGCACCAAACTTGTTTGTCCACCTCCGGCTAAGCTACATTTTTCCTTCTTCAAGCTCTGCAACTCCAAGTAGAGGTTTTGCAACTCTGCATGAATCTACTGAAATCCCAATGTCGCGTACTTGATAGGGGTCTCATGTAACCTCATTGTGATCTCCAATGCTTCCGCCTAAGTCCCTATCGTTTGTTGTGACAAAGAAATCCTCAAGTGACGTAGGAGCACAACTAGAAACCAATCATGGTGTTGACTGTTTGTGAGATTCATATTAGCTTCACGGATTCCACACATGAGTCTTTGATCATCTCCCAGGGAGTTTCACCAATTCTCATCATGATCTCCTTCAATCCAATGACTGATTATGATTCAGATTTAGGTCTACTAAATTCCTTGTTCATAACATTTTGAGTGTCCGCTAACGATGCCAATGCGTTATTCGTGCAGTAATTAATGTACCATGTCAACGCACGATCTTGTAAAGTAGTAACCAACTGCACTTTCTTTATATGATCATCTATAATATTATGTGTCATCCATACAACCTTCATAACGAACCAAAATGAATCCAGGTCCTCACTTCCCAAGCCCTTGAAAATGGGCAGCTTCATTGTATTCGACATGTTGAACGGTGGCGAAGGTGTTGGTGGTGTGGGTGAAGGTGTATGTTGTGGAGGTGAAGGTGGAGGTGGCGTGGGCAGATGAGGTATTCACAAAAAACCCTGCTTTATCAGTTGTACAACACTTCGCGGTGAGGCCTGTATTGCTCCGTTGTCATCACTCGAAGGAGGTTCTATCAATAGGTTGTATTCACAACCTGCTCTCTCCTGATTTCTAAATAATTGTCCACTTCGTGTAGATCGAAACATCAAGACAGTGGCATAACCCACTTTTCACACAAGAGCATTTTAATCCAAGTATTCAAAGATTTCAAATACTTACCTCGCGGTCCTTTGAAAAAACATCGCTCTGCTTCACAATAGTTAACTGAGGTATCAATCGTGAATTCTATCACAAGTCCTCCTATGACTCGATCAAGCCAATGATCGATAGCACACACGATCTTATCTTCAGAGGCTTCCAACCTCCATACTCGCTATTATGACACAAAATTTTCTCAAGGTTAAAGAAAGAAATTTCCGAGGTAACCACAAACCAACTTTTAGACTCAGGTTCTAGCCAACCTAAGTCCAAAGAGGGATCTCTCTTTATGATTTAGCTTTTTTTATGGGATATTAGGCTGGTTATGAAAGCTTGGGGGGTTTTGATTTTGTTTGGTGGTGGAATTCAGGAGCAGATGGATAGAACAAGGTATTTCAAGCCATTGGGCTATGGAGTCAACTAAAGATGGCTTAACTGGATCTGGTCGATTTAACAAAGAAGAAATTTCACAGGGAAAGATAGCTAAACAAAAGACAAATGATAGCTTAAAATGGGTGGAATGGTCTTGAATAAGGAGGAAGGGAAATCAAGAATCCTTCAACAAAATCCAAGATGAAAGAAAGAGGGTGCTCATTAACAAAAAGCAATTAAGTATTTTTTGTTAAATGGTCACAGTGATAAACTATGAAAGCAGGGAGCAGTTAAGAATTCCCTACCTATAATATCTTGGAAGAAAACATTAAGAAAATAAACGATTTTAAAGACAGAATGTAGTAAAGCTCTTTCTGGAATATAAATTTTCATTTATCACTCAGATATGAAACACATAGGAATATTTATTAAACCAGAAAAACTGTAAAAACACAAGATATAGAAAACTTATTTGTTTCTCATTTGACACAGGTATCTTGTAAAAGTCCTTTGCTTAATTACTTTGTTCCAGTCAACCATACAAAATTTGTTCAACATCACTTCAATTCCAAAAGTAAATTATCTATAGAAATGTTTAAGAATCCACCTAAAATACTTCAAATGAAGAAGTATTTATACAATTTCTAAACTGAAATATCTTGAAAAAAATATCAAGATTGGTTTACAAATATCTCTAACTGTTTTACAATAATAGAACTTAAATAAAGGACATTCAAAACTAATGAATCTATTTGGCACTATTTCTATGGATTTATGGTGACAAAGAAGAGAAAGTCAAATTTGATAGCAACTCTTATTAGATGATGAGGCATCCCAGTCACTAACTACATCCTTCCTTTGTGCATTTTGCCCCAGAAATTATGCAAACATAGGGTCCAATGATATGCTTGTATATCTCAGTCCGTGTTATATATGTAAAAAGCGAAGGAATTTTTTGTATATAATAATGTTTTTTAGATAAACCTCTCTGTATCCCAAAATTCAGCTCTAGTTGTTCACAATATTCTCTGCAAAAAGATGTCAAAAACGGGACTTTGCAGAAAATGAAAAATAGGCTGTGAAGACATGCACTTATCTCTTTTTTGGTAATACCTGTGTAAAAAGTGAAATAGGGTTTTTTAAATTAGCCTGTTAGAAACAAAAACCTCCTCCCGTTTTTTGAAATACTTCTTGAAATGGCCACAATAGTTTCTACAAAACTATGACTTAAATAGGAAATTTTTGAAGAACGTACCATTTCTGCTCTGATTTCATCTTTTAACCTTAAATTCCTTTCAAATGTTTTTTAATTTTACTTTGGATAAAATTCATTGTAGCTGGTGAAAGTGTTTTCATCTTTGTTTAACCTTTAATGTCTTCATGTTTACTTTTGCTTTTTACTGTTTACTTTTTACTTTTACCGCTCTGTTTTTCATCTGTCTTCACTTTGACATGAATTTATATGTTTTTTTCTTGTAATTGTCTTCCCTGCTGTTTATCTTCATGCTAGATTATTTACTTGACTTGGTCTTCAATCTGATACTCTTTAACCCTGATACACTTTGACTTTTCTTTACTGTGTCCTTTTACCTTCCATCTCTTTTTGAATAGATTTGATAACAATCTCGGAGTAAACAGGTCTTATGACTAGTATTAAGATTGTTTATCCAAGGCTGTGGTCTTTTGATTACCTGTTATGGATTGACTGGTAATGGTGTACTGGTTGACTTGGAATCACACTGTGGACTAAAGCGACGTCAAGAAACAACTTTTAGGGTGTTTGATGGTTTTGGGTACGAGTTGGTCATTTTCTATGTAATGGTTGCATGCATGAGTTTTTCAGAATAAGGACGAAAAATGGATTAATTTTGTTTTTATGCAAAGTCAAAATTTTTGGGAGGTTTTGTGACACGGACGGGTTATTTCAGCAAGGGTGACTTGACATTTTGTCATTAGCGGGAGGCGGTAAGCAGGTTTCATCGCATCGCTTATGGAGGGTAAGAGGTATTTGGGGGGAGCCACATGATTCCATTCGTTGCTAGCATGTAGCATTGGCACTGTTCACAAAACTGCTCACATTGTGTGCTAAAGGTCAACCAAAAGGCCCTCGCGATATGAGCAAGGGCCATCGGATCTAATGGTTCTGATCAGACGGTAGATGGAGCAATGACATGACTAATGTATAACAGGGGCAGGCCTTATATTAATTAAAAGACTTAATCATATCGGGAACGATTTGATTGGTCGCTGAGTTATTAATTAGTCTTGATGACTTAATTAATTCTCATTAATATGGCAGGGAGGTTGAGCTCTTAATTAACTATAGATTAGCTAATTAATCTCGTTTATTATTTGATTTACGATTATATTTAACCATTGGAATGGGATATGTAAATATTTGGGATTTATATAATAATACGGGCGCGGGTAGTGTTGTTTTGGGGAGTTACATAATAATATACATTAGTGGTTAATATGACCAAAAGAATGGGAAAGCACTAGGTCTAATGTTTTCTGAAAGTATTTCATCATAAAAAATTTATAACTAAGGCTAAGCAAATATGAGGGTTTTGAGATATGGAAATGTTTTTCCTAAGTAAAATAGGATTTTACTTAGGAAAATCTTTATCAAGGGAATGAATGATCTTATGGAGGGATAAATGTTGATGAAAGGGATTTAAGTATTTTAGGCATTCCAAATTATTGGGCTGAGGGTCCAGTCCCTCCAAAAGTCAGAGAAATGCTCTGAGCCCCTCTAACTTGTTGTAGATACCTTTAGTACTTTGGGGAAATTAGTGAATTTTTAGGGAAAAATGGAGTAAGGAAGTTAATCAACTTGACTTTGTTTCCCTGATGTGCTATTTTCAATGTGAATTGTGCTTTGTCCAAGTGATGAAAGCAAACGATTTTGAGCATAAAACTTAACCATTCACGACACATTTGTTCTACAACCATCATCTACTTACCCTACCTACTTATCCTATCATTTTTACTTCTTTATTAGGGTGCACTTAAACTAGAAATCCCTTATCAAACTTTCTTTTCTTTTACATAGTGATATCTATCTAAATCTAACCTTATTACATCTAAGGGCTCAGATTAAACTGTTGAACTCCTTTTTCACTCTACCTATCTACTGATCTGCCAAGATTCAATTGTTTGGTCAGATCTTTATTCTCTACTTCTAAAACATGAAATTGAAAACATGGAATAACCGAGATTAAATTGTTTGGTTACCATGAATTGTGGCATAGGTTACAAGTTGCACAAAATCTTTATTATACATAAAAGTAAATAGTAGTGGCATTTATGCTTGCACACTTTCATGGTCTTTTTTGTTTTTCAAGTTCATTTTCATTCATTTTTTGACCTTTTCCTTCTTTTTTCCCTTTGATTTTTCTTTTAGGGCATACCCTCTTTACATTTTTTTTATTTTTTTATTTTTTACAAATATGGAAAAGATTTGCAAAAAGCAAAGGTATGTACATATTTCAGAGCTAAACCAAGTCAATCATGATATATGATACCTATTAATATAGTAACTTAACAGCGGCTTCACTTGGGGATAGCATTTCCTTGCGAAATGTCAAGAACATCATTGACTAGTAGCCTGATCCATTGGGCCAATCCCACACATGTGTATGCTATGTTGTATAATATTTTGACTAAAAATCTTGAACTAAAATTGTAGCCTTTTCTATAAACTGGAATCTGATCTAACATATACCTGCTAATTGAAACTAAATTTATTCAAACTAGAATCCTACCTACTTACTCTAATCAGCTATCTAGTTGCTGGTTAGGTAAAATGAAACAACAAATGCAACCACTCAAGCATCATATACATTGGTGACTTTTGTTGCTTGTGCTTGTTGGTGGTTAAAATTGAAATCTTGAAATCAAATATAGCTTTGTTAACCTTTGAGAAGATAAGGAAATTCCCGATCTCCTTTGTTGACTCTAGAAACTGTACAAAAGGATCTTGTAAAATATATACACTATTCTTGAACTAATTCAAGCAACCGTACATCTGTTTTGTATGGCCTGCATGCCATGAAACTGAAATAATACCTTCATCTTTATCACCCTACAGACCTTCAAATGAGCTTTGTGATGATATTTCTATTGATTGTAATGTCTGTATGGTGAAACCATTATCATCTTGATTTTGACTCTCATAGTTTGTTAATGGAGCGAAATTCTGATTGCATTCATCATCCAACCTATCAACTATCAGATCATAAAGAACTTGGAAGGGTTGTTGCAACTTATTACATATAGGTTCAAATGGAACTTCATAGATTTCTACAAGCTGCTCCTCCTTTTCTTTAAAATTTTTATACCACATTTCCTTTAAAAATTGAAATGATTCAAAACAAAGAGGCAAGGAATCATCTCCGATCATTTGGTCATATGTTCCAGCTTCCAAGTTTTCTTCTGCAACCTGACATTCAATGGCATTTTGGGGCTGCAAATCTAGATATGAGAAGTCTTGAACAAGGATTTTATTGCCCTCTAGATAGTTAATATCAAAACTTGTTGACATTTGATTTCTAATTTCATGATAGTTATCTATGATAAACTGAAACGAAGCAAAACAAAATGGTAAAGTTCCTTCACCGATTTCAAAATTTTCTACACTTTCCTCCTCATTCTCATAATTGAAATGAACAAGATGATCACTATTTTCAAGCTGCTAAACCTAAACTTCCTTATTCCTCAAATTAGCTTCTAATTCTTTTGCAAGGTTAATTTGGATTTGAGAGACATAATCATTATTATATTGATCAAGCTTAGGCACATCATCATAAGAAGTAATGTCACCAAATGTACATATTAGATCAGCAGATTGCCTCTCCATGTATGATTCTATAACTCTATCTTTAGATTTATGGTAGACGGAATTAACAGGAATTTGTTCATGGTTGTCAACCTCTTCATTTTGTGAAACAAATGTGTCGTGTTGATTTTCAACAAAAAATTCAATTTTCATGGTGACCTTCTGCATCATTTCCTCTATTTTCTTTATCAAAATGTCGAGTTTTTCCTCTTTCTCTGCTTTCAACTTTTCTCTTCTAATTTGTAGATTCACTTCTACATCTACTACCATGCTCTGCATCTATTCCATTGTTGAGGGGTTTCTTTCTCTTAGATGAAATTCTATCTCTGAATCAAATGCTCTTGGGAATGCAAAAGAGCTGAACCAAGGGGATGTCTTATATTTAATGGTATTGAATAATAGATTTGATTAAATCCGTCTGAAAATTGTTGTATTGTTTCATCTAGATGTCTTTTTAACTGATTATATTCTTCTATGATTACAAGAAGATTGACTTTGATTATCCATCTATCAAGGAAGAGTTTGAGAAACTACTGGATATTTCAGATGTTTGCTTCAGGAAGGGTTTTGAACCAACTCTTAACTTTGACTTGTAAAGAAAGAGTAAAAAGCCTAATACTAACATTCTCTTCATCTACTTCAAATAAGTTAAGGTAATCCTCAAAAGCTTGAATATGTTTTTGCGCAGTGATACCATTCTCTCTATCAAACCTAGGGAGGTGCTTGGGATAATCGTTAGGGAAAGAATGGAGTGTAGGAGGTAAAATGAGTGGCTTATATCTATCAGGAACTTTATAAGGTACTGGAATATGTACAGGGATTGTATGATCAGTCTTAATTTTTTGATTCTCCTCAATTGGAAAATGATATTCATAAGAATTAGAAGACTGTTTCTCAAATGTGTAAGGAGATTTTATATCTACATTTTTCAAAGGAAAATAATAAAAATTTAATCTAAAATCATCTCTAAAATACAATATACATTGGAAAACTTTATCAATGAGAAAGAACATAACGTCTTGGATAACAATCCAAGTTAAAATCCTGATCTTTTCACATAGTTCTTTCAAGTTCATTTCTCCAGTGGAGTCTTGATTGTAGAATTGATTTAGAGTCGCTAGGTGGATGATTTTAACCTTGGTGTGTCTGATCACTGTCCAGCATTGTAGATCATATCTAAACCTGTAAAACAATTCTGAAGAAAATGTTAGTTCTCCCCAATGGAGTCGCCACTATGTTATCAGTTAGGATTTTCTCAAGGTTAAAGAAAGAAATTTTTGAGGTAACCACAAACCAACTTTAGACTCGGGTTCTAGCCAACCTAAGTCCAGAGAGGGATCTCTCCTTATTATTTAGCTTTGTTTATGGGATATTAGGCTAGTTATGAAATCTTAGGGGGTTTTGATTTTGTTTGGTGGTGGAATTCAGGACCAAATGGATAGAACAAGGTATTTCAGGCCATTGGGCTATGGAGTCAACTAAAGATGGCTTAACTGGATCTGGTTGATTTAAAAAAGGAGAAATTTCACAGGGTAAGATAGCTAAACAAAAGGAAAATGATAGCTTAAAATGGGTGGAATGGTCTTGAACACAGAGGAAGGGAAATCAAGAATCCATCAACAAAATCCAAGATGAAAGAAAGAGGGTGCTCATTAACAAAAAGCAATTAAGTATTTTTTGTTAAATGGTCACAGTGATAAAATATGAAAGCAGGGAGCAATTAAGAATTCCCTACCTATAATAGCTTGGAAGAAAACATTAAGAAAATAAACGATTTTAAAGACAGAATGCAGTAAAACTTTTTCTACAATATAAATTTTCATTTATCATTCAGATATGAAACACATAGAGGAATATGTATTAAACTAGAAAAACTAATAAAACATAAATATATATATATTATATAAATATAATATATATATATATATAATATACTATTTGTTTCTCATTCAACACAGGTATCCTATAAAAGTCCTTTGCTTGATTACTTTATTCCATCTAGCCATACAAAAGTTGTTCACTTCAATTCCAAAAGTAAATTGTCTATAGAAATGTCTAAGAATCCACCTAAAATACTTCAAATGAAGAAGTATTTATACAATTTCTAAACTGAAATATCTTGAAAAAATATCAAAATTGGTTTAAAAATATCTCTAATTGTTTTACAATAATAGAACTTAAATAAAGGACATTCAAAACTAATGAAACCATTTGGCACTATTTCTATGGATTTATGGTGACAAAGAAGAGAAAGTCGAATTTGATAGCAACTCTTATTAGCTGATGAGGCATCCCAGTCACTAACTACATCCTTCCTTTGTGCATTCTGCCCTAGAAATTTTGCGAAATTAGGGTCCACTGATATGCTTGTATATCTTAGTACATGTTAGATATGTAAAAGGTGAAGGAGGTTGTTGTATATAAGAATATTTTCGAGACAAACCTCTCCTAGTTTCCCAAACTTTAGCTCCACTTGTTCACAATATTCTCTGCAAAAAGATGTCAAAAACAGGACTTTGCACAAACTGAAATTTAGGCTGTGAAGACATGCACTTATCTTCCTTTTCGTAATAGATATGTAAAACGTGAGATAGGTTTTTGTAAATTAACCTGTTAGGAACAAAATCCTTCTCCAGGTTTTCTAAATACATCTTGGATTGGCCACAATAGTTTCTTCAAAACTATGACTTAAACAGGCAATTTCTGAAGAATGTACGATTTCTACTCTGATTTCATCTTTTAACCTTAAATTCCTTTCAACTGTTTTTTACTTTTACATTGGATAAACTTCATTGTAGCTGGTGAAAGTGTTTTCATCTTTGTTTAACCCTTAATATCTTCATGTTTAATTTTACTTGTTACTGTTTACTTTTTACTTATACTGCTCTATTTTTCATCTATCTTCACTTTGACATGAATTTATATGCTTTGTTTTGTAATTGTCTTCCTTGCTTTTTATCTTCATGTTAGATGATTTACTTGAGTTTGTCTTTAATCTGATACTCTTTAACCCTGATACACTTTGACTGTTTTTTACTATGTCCTTTTACCTTCCATCTCTTTTTGAATAGATTTGATAACAATCTCGGAGTAAACAGGTCTTATGACCAGTATTAAGACTGTTTATCCAAGGTTGTAGTCTTTTGATTAGCTGTTATGGAGTGATTGGTAATGGTGTATGGGTTGAATTGGAAGCACACCGTGGACTAGAGTGGCGTTGGGCAACAAATTTTAGGGTGGTTGGTGCTTTTGTGTACGAGTTGGTCATTTTCTACATATTGGTTGCATGCATGAGTTTTTCAGAATAAGGACGAAAAATGGATTAACTTTGTTTTTATGCAAAGTAAAAATTTTTGGCAGGTTTCGTGACACGGACGGTTTACGTCAGTGGGGATGACTTGACATTTTTTTGTTAGTGGGAGGTGGTAAGCGGGTTTCATGGCATCGCTTATGGAGGGTAAGTGGTATTTGGTGGGAGCCACGCGATTCCATACATTGCTCGACACGTAGCATCAGCACTGTTCACAAAACTACTCACATCACACGCTAAAGATCAACCAAAAGGTACATGTGATATGAGCGAGGGCCATCTGATCTAAAGGGTCCGATCAGATAGTAGTCGGGGCAATGACATGACTGATGTATAACAGGGGCGGGCCTGATATTAATTAAAAGACTTAATCATGTCGGGGGCAATTTGATTGGTCGCTGAGTTATTAATTAGTCCTGATGACTTAATTAATTCTCATTAGCATGGCGGGGAGGTCAGGTTCTTAATTAACTATAGATTAGCTAATTAATCCAGTTTATTTTTTGATTTATGGTTATATTTAACCATCGGGATGGGATATGTAAATATTTGGGATTTATATAATAATACGGGCGCAGGTAGTGTTGTTTTCGGGAGTTACATAATAACATACATTAGTGTTTAATATGACCAAATGAATGGGAAAGAACTAAGTCTAATGTTTTCCGAAAGTATTTCATCATATAACATTTATAACTTAGGCTAGGCAAATATGAGGATTTTGAGATATGGAAATGTTTTTAATTTCCCTAAGTAAAATAGGATTTTACTTAGGAAAACCTTTATCAGGGGAATGAATGATCTTATGGAGGGGTAAATGTTGATGAAGGGGATTTAAGTATTTTAGGCATTCCAAATTATTGGGCCGAGGGTTCGGTCCCTCCAAAAGTCAGAGAAATGCTCTGAGCCCCTCTAACTTGTTGTAGATACCTTTAGTACTTAGGGGAAATTAGTGAATTTTTAGTGAAAAATGGAGTAAGGAAGTTAATCAACTTGACTTTGTTTCCTTGATGTGCTATTTTCAATGTGAATTTTTCTTTGTCCAAGTGATGGAAACAAAATATTTTGAGCATAAAACTTAGCCATTCACCACACATTTATTCTGCAACTGTCATCTACTTACCCTACCTACTTATCCTATCATTTTTACTTCTTTATTAGGGTGCACTTAAATTGGCAAACTCTTATCAAACTTTCTTTTCTTTTACATAGTGATATCTATCTAAATCTAACCTTATTACATCCAAGGGCTCAGATTAAACTGTTGAGCTCCTTTTTCACTCTACCTATCTACTGATCTGCCAAGATTCAACTGTTTGGTCAGATCTTTATTCTCTATTTCTAAAACATGGAATAACCAAGATTAAATTGTTTGGTTACTATGGATTGTGGCATAGGTTACAAGTTTCACAGAATCTTTATTATACATAAAAGTAAATAGTAGTGGCATTTAGACTTGCACACTTTCATGGTCTTTTTGTTTTTGGGGTTCATTTTCTTTCATTTTTTGACATTTTTCTTTCTTTTTGTCCTTTGATTTTTATTTTAGCGCATACCCTCTTTACAATTTTTAATTTTCTAATTTTTTACAAATATGGAAAAGATTTGCAAAAAGCAAAGGTATGTACATATTTCAGAGCTAAACCAAGTCAATCATGATATATGACACCTATTAGTATAGGAACTTAACACTAGCTCCAAGGTCCACACTATTGGACTGTCAAACCTCCACCTTCCTTGGCCATCTGCCAATTTAGTGATCCACTTGTATAGTTCAATCAGGAAGGTGCTGAAGAAGATTTTGTGTATCTTTGTGTATAAGTATCTATCCAACCACTATTCTTTTGTGAGGTGTCGATTTTTGTTTTCTTGTGTCATGAATTCATAGATATTTCTATCCAACCACTTCTCAATTTCTTTCTTTGTTGGATTCCAGTGATGCAACATCACACATCCCTTTATGTGGATCCTTGTCCTGACAATAGAACCATTTATTGGCTTAGTGGGTCCTAAACCAAGTTTAGAGTTAGTGGTGCCAAAAAAATCCCTACACTATTGGCCCTTTCGGCATCAATTTGTAGAGTGCGGAGTAAAGTCTCACACGAAGTAGTATGCGGTGAAGCTGGAACCAAGTTCCAGCACCCAGAGATCAACGTGATGTCATTTTGTGCCCTTAACCTGTCTCCATGTAGATCGATAAGCCTTTAAGGTCTTGTCGATATAACTCCCTTTAATTAGCCCCTAGACCTCCGTGAAGGTCTATGACTGTCTTTTGAAGACCTTGAATAGACGAGTCAACTGCTTACGCACATCAAATATTACTCTTAACCCAATAATTACTTAGATCAGCTGAAGTGTTTGATAACTTTAACATACAACAAGATAATCTTCACATAAACAATTAATATTAATTGCATTCAAGTAACAACATAGATTATGTAAAGTCTTGCATCAATACATCATTATTTCATAAATCCACCATTCATCACAATGTAAGCGCATTCATATAAAACAAAAGTAAAGAGATAAATAGAGGAATTTTTGCAATAATCTTCTTTATTAATATTCAGTTCAGCTTAGAGATCTAAACTTCCCTGCACACTCAGTTGTAGGGGTCACGCACTCTGTTGCGGACTCTACTCTAGGCCTCTGCGCACACAACTACAAAGCCTTCCTTCTACTCTAATACATCTACATTTTTCCTTCTACTAGCCCATTACATTCATTTGCATCCCTTTCTTCATGCCTTAAACTCTCTAAGACACACCTATTTATACAATCCCATGGTTTGCGAACCATGGGTAGATCCTCAAAAAAACGACTTGGCTTACATAACGAAAGGTAAAACCCTTTATGATTCTTTAACTATCTACGTGCTCCACAACCCCAAGTTGCGGAGATTTTACATCTTTATACAACAAACTTGGGCTTTTGCCCCAAAATTGACCCTAGGGGACCCCATCCCAACAACCTTGAATTGTCTAAGTGTTTTCCAAAGTGGGACAATGAGCAGGAGAATAGGTTTATAGTGTATGGTTTGCTTTAGAGTTGAAGCAAGAGATTGTAATATTTTCACATTCTCATCTAATTAATGAAAATAAATAGAGTGGTTTCTCTCAGTTGTGTTCCCCTGTAAAATCATTGTGTTCTTATGGTTTTGATGGTTGCATGTCATTGCATGTGTTTCTCAATTGTGATTTCTATTCCACATAACTATAAAGGGAATTTGTAATCTATTTTTTTTTTCAGTTCGAATTCATTGGTAGTAACAAATTTCTATTAATTTCTACATGGTTTCAGATATTGAAATCACAATAGAAACTAGTTAATAGAGCTTCTCCTTCAAATATTTTAACATGCAAATTCAGTGAAGTGGGTTTTGTTTCATTTGGTAAAATGTCTTTCAATGCATTGAGATTGGAGTATGCCCTAGAGGGAACCTCAAATTTCATAGCTTGGAAGGACATGATGGAAGTTGTACTCGATGATAATGGAGTGTTGTAGTTGTTATAGACATTTTTGGGCACTTCAACCCCAATCACAAATGTCCATAAACTGAGGGCTCTTAAGTCCCTAAA
>APFE030332054.1:101335-116835 GCA_000404065.3 Pinus taeda
TTGTTTGATTTTCCATGTTTTCATCTGTTTATGGAGAATCCTTGAAAGTTTATTGCTCTCCTTAACCTCTCACCAGTCAGATCTATCCATTCATTCTCTTTAAAGGCATCAAAACAATCACCTATCTTGCCCCAAGTAGACCTCTGCAAAAACTGTGCCTCATCCCCGCACCTAAAATTGACTTTCCCTTGAATTCAACAAAACTTCACAAAATCAATTTCAAACTCCTTGTACTTCATACCTAGCCTAAAATTAGTTATCAATTTAGTCATCTCGACCTTATTGATTACCTTTTTCTGATATTGACTCGGAGAGAGCCGTCTACTGTCCTCGTAGGCCTACCTACGAGGCTGAGCATGGTTTGATGTAGCCTTTAATTTTACCTTATTTCAGCCTAAGGTAGATTTGAGCGCTAACATCTTGCATAGTAGTATGTTTTTGTGATTCTACAGGTCTTTTGAAGCTGAGCAGACAAAGAGCGAGCAACAAAACTCTATCAAGAAGGAGAGGGAATCGAGCGCAAGACTCAGGTTGGCCCTCTTGATTCTCCTCTCATCTATTTTCATAAAAGGAATCAATAGTAGACTTTGATTGTTTGTTTCTAAAATAGCCACCCATATTAGTGGGAATAGCAGCATCTGCGTGGACACTATTCCCGTATCGCCAAAATTGCGACTCCACTGGGGAGCAACTAGATTACTTGTTAGCCTATCTATCCTTGTTTCTTTTATAAACATATAGATGGAGCCTGAAGTCAAGCCAGCTAGCCTTCGAATTGCATTTGTCATACAAATGCAAAGTAGATCATTGTTGCTTCAGTCAATCTCCAGGTTTTTTTTTATAAATTAAACAATAGATCTGCAAGCAATCTAATTGCCCTGAGTGGTGGCTTTAAGTAACCTCTTAAATCACCCCTGTATTTTACATACATTGATCTGTACTTATTCAGCTTAAACACCTAAACTAAACTGAAAACTGTGAGTGAGATCTCGTTCAAAGTTTGGCACTGTAACCATCGCACCCTACCTTCAAGGCAGACTATATGCATCGCACTTCCCGAATGGAGTAATTGCGCTGCATACTGAGTTCACTGTGTAACAGGTGCGATGGTCAGGGAGGACTGATTTTGCCCTCCGACTGTGGATTTTTCTCACTATTTTTAGTCTTATTCAAGAGTTTTTGCTCTCTGTAATCATTGTGCTACTGTGAATACCCCCTTCTCTAGCATTATTCTGCCTCCTTAGTGCAAAGAACTATAAACGTTTTTTATGTATTGTGCGTCGTTTTAGTTCTCTTTTGCAAAAATAACATAGTCGAGCTGTCGTCCCTAGATCTGAAAGTGTCGTAGCTGTCGTTTTCAGTTTTAGAAATAAGTCCCATTGTTTTAGATAGTTGATTATATGGTTATTATTGCATAAGACTTGATTTACTAGTTTTAAAGTGTCGAAAAGCAATTTCCATTTCAAAATCGCAAAGTGTCTCTCTTGTTTTCACTTCGTTTTGAAAAAGAATTTTGTTGAGTACAGCTGCTTTAGAAGTAATTCAATTTTGCACATAGTTTTCTTAGTGCCGTTCACACATTAAGGGAGATGAAAGCCAATACATGCATGTGCATTTGCACCTTGAATGTTTGGCTTGATTTAGGACTGTGCATATTAGCGTGTGCTCTGTGCTCTGTGAAGAAAAGATGCTTGAATTTATTCCCCTTAGTAGCTAGGATTTTCATTGCTGAAAGAAGATAAAACATCTATTTATCATCCTAGACTGCATTTAGGAATTATACATACATCACGTGGTGAACCTGAAAGGCAAACTGCTAAGCAAGATCAACTTAAAATAAATCTCAATGAATCTAACAACACTTTGGAACTTAACGCAACATCTAGAGGTCTAGGCTAGAGATGTATTCCGGCGTCATAAAGCCTGGTAATTGTTGCTTTCAGTGTTGGTTGGGTGATTCCTCCACTCTGAGATGATAAGTGCCAGTACGGACTTGTGCTCCCATGTACCGTCACGTATATATTAGGAGACCACTATAGGCTGCATCCTTTATCCCTAGGAAGCCGTGTATGCCGCCCTACCGATCGTAATGCACTGAACACAGCATTCGGGAAGACTGAATGCCGTACCGTAAAAAGTATTCTGCAGTTTTATGATTGGTTTGGTAATCCTCTCTGCCTAGATCTCCAGAGAAGTCCATTTTGCTCCTATCCAGACTCCTTAAAGGAAAAGGTCCTCTGGGCACTTGTCACTTCAAGCTCAATAAAAATTGAAGGCGACTAGAGTCATCTTTTGTTTTTTCTCGACTCTTTAAAATTGAAAAAACAAGTTGTGTCCAAGCATCTAAAAATTTATTTTAAATCGGAATAACGTCACAAATTCCCCCGTTGATCTTCAAGCTGAGAAAATGGAGTCTACCAACCAAGTGTTTCCCCATGAAGGAAATCCTAGTCCCTTCCTATCTTGGGGAGATGTTGGTCCACCCCATATGGTCACTTTGTCACTTCCAGGATTGACAATTGGTTTGCTAGTCTGGCTCTTCTCTAACTCTGTCGTTCAGAATCCCACAATTCCTGAACAGTCTAACCAGCAACTAGACGACACTAGAGTTTCTTCTCAACCTTCTACTTCATCTGATTCTCCTTCTCCTCCTTCCTCTTCGCTTGACAAATCCGATAAAGCTAAAAGTCAAGAAATTGAGAAGAAGAAGAAGCATAAAGAGAAAAAGGAAAAGAAGAAAAAGGAACCAAAATCGAAAGGGAACAACCAAGTATCGTCTAGCAAAAATCCACACACCGCATAGTCAAAACCTAAATCTCCTTGCGTCATTTGCAATGGGGACCACTTTCATCGAGATTGTCCCTGCATCCCTCGGATCTTAAGGGACTGGTCTCCTCGTTTCCACCATCCGGTAGCATCAACCTCTGGTGATCATGTTGAATGCTCACCATCAACCAGTGAAAGTGAAGCACATGGACATAAAAGGAATCCTAAACTTCCTTATCAGTTGTGTGAAGGAGATCACGCCGTCCACCACTATCCCTTCCTTGAAGAGGCTAAAAGAGTTTTAGATAATCGTTCGGTTTCACCATTACAACTTCCTCTTGGATATCAAAAACTCCTGCCGAGTCCTCCACTGGTTGAAAATCCAGCTGGCCCATCCTTGTGGTCAACCGAAGCACCTATCGTTGAAAATTAACCTTCGGAATCCATACCAGACGAAAGTCAAAGGGTTGATACGGCAGTTGACTCGGTATTGCCTTAAGAGTGTTCATCTTTGAACGATACCGTCACTGAAGAGAAAGAGAATGACACCGTTCAAATTCTTTTCATCAACACCGACTCCGATGAGCTTGGGGGTAGTCCTCCCATTCCTTTACTGCAGGAAGGAAGTTCATCAGAGTCCTACCCGGCCGTCTATTCGGTCCCACCACCAAGCAACCTAGTGGTTTCCTTTGACTGGAATCTACTAGGTAGACCCCGTTTACCAGCCAGCGTACCATTCAGAATTATTATACAAGCTTACAGAATGGTCATGGTTGGTACCATCATTGATGAAGGGGCTTCTGTGAGTATCCTTTCCTCAACTTCTTAGAAAGTGCTTGGTTAGCCATCGCTTTTGCCTAAAATGAGAAATCTAACAGGCTTCGACAAAGGAACCAGTCGACCTTTAGGGATCCTTCCAAATGTGCCCATTACTTTGAGAACGAAAATTGTTCAAATTAACGTTATGGTATTTCAAGGACCTTTAGATTACAATCTACTCCTTGGACGCGACTATATTTATTGCATGGGAGCCGTCGTCTCCTCACTCTTTAGAGTAATGTGTTTTCTGCACGAAGGCATAATGGTCAAGCTCGTAGACCAAATGTCATTCAACGGTTCACACATCGCAGATAGTCAAATGCCATCCCTGAATGGTATTTTCATGCAAGAAATATCTCATCAATCTCCAGTCCGTCCACCTGATGAGCACGAGTGATTCAAGAAGATGTGACTGAAACCCAGGGGGCATGGACCCTGGTCTATTTCGGCAGGGAAAACTTGGGTATAGAGTTGATTTCTGCGAGGGATATATGACTAGTCTGGTGAATCCATCCTCATAGGAAAATGGGAACAAACTGGAATAAGATACCTTCGTTAAGGTTATGTCAGGCGATGACGCTCCACTTTGTCTGTTTGGATAAACATCGCCGAGAAAGAATTTTATCTACTCCGCTTATAGAACTTTCTTGGTAACCTGGAAATTTTTCACTATACTTGAGGGCATGCAAACCTTTCCGCATGCAAGTGAAGAGCGGCTATTTATTTTTTAAATTTGTAGGACATCTAACCCTTTAAACCCGTAAGGCTAGTCGTTTCCTAACTTGCATAAAGAAAGGATCCGTGGCAAAGCTTTAGAGATGTAAGCCACTTCAAAATAGCATCTTGAATGAGACATTTCTATCATACTACTGGCGAGCAATGTTGTCACAGAGTTCAAGCTCGTTAAAAAATAAACTCTCCACGAGCAATTTTAGTGCATAGTTTATGCTCGTTAAAAAATAAACATAAGTCATGAGCAAGTGTTTCTCCCCGCGTTTAAGCTCGTTAAAAATGAACGGGTAAATAACCATTTTGAATGCCTTATCGCCAGCTTTTGAGCCTTGTTCATGTTCTCGCCATCACCTCCACTCTGTTTTTAGCCGATCATTCACCCCCATATGATTGTTTACCCCTTTCGAGGAACATCTGCGAAGAGTGATTCTGCTAGCCATCCTTGTAACACTGCCGTGATTGTAAAATTCCAAACCTTACCTGGAATCAGCTGCTACCCGAAAGTATCACTCGTTCCTCGAAAACGAGTCTTCTTTAAGCTCTTTTCACTTGACTCGTAAAACATGAAAAGATTGTCGAGCGATTGGCCTCTCCGGCTCGTTAAAAGGCATCGGAAGTGCTATCCCTCCTCTAGGTTTTAATCTTTTTAGACCTGAGGGATTATTACACAAAAATATCAAGTGCTTGTCTTGTTCGGCTCGTTAAAACTATCAAAAATTCATTCCTTTTGTATTATTTTACGCTTTTTCAGACTTAAGGGATTATACAACGAAAAAGAATCTTCAGAGCCTTCTTTCTATTTCTTTCAGACTCTCTAAAATTGAAAGAGACCAAGTTATCTTTGTTGTTAAACTCGTTAAAACTAATAGCGACAAACTCATCCAACAGGATGAGAACGAGTTTCATTGTCGCTAGGCTCGCTAAAATATAGCGACAAGTTCGCCCGAAGGGCGGATTATAGAACAAGCATATGTTATCCTCCTTAAGCTTGACAAAAATAAAGAGGTACTGGTCAGTAATGCCTGGGGAAAATTGGGAAGAAAACAAGAAGAAACTTTATTGGTAGCAAGTCGCTCTTGAACATGACACTTTCCTTCCGCATCCATGTCGGGTTGGGTTGTTTCGTTCATTGGTCTTCACCATTGGTCTGTCACACCATCCATCTCTAGGGTTAACGCTACCAATCCATCGTCAGTGTCGCCGATATGTTCAAGAGAAGTCATTCAGACAATTCACCTGAGTCTCACCCATTGCAATACATTCATGCTTCATTCCTTCCTGACCGCCACCCTGAACCCTGTATCGTCAGTTTGTTTTCACCTCCAAAATCATTTGCTTCATTCTGTGTCGTTGATGTGGGATTCATTAAGGCCCTCCTACGACGGGTCGCTTCTTGTCGACATCAGCTCATTATCCAAGAAGTTGACTTAGGAACAACCCTTTTAGTACTTTGAAGCTTGCATGCCTCAATGGCAAGTTTCTCACTTTCGGTGACAGGTTTACATCAATGGCCTTTGACCGGGAGATTTTGGGTGGTGCTCGACGCCAAGTCCCCTTTTCACACCACGTAAATTGTACTGTAGTACCTTGAGCGTCATTGTCATTATTGGTGATTCCTCTCGTGCCTGTTAACAACTCACATCCTTGGCTGGTAATTAGGCGATGTCTTTCCATGTTTGACTCCAATTTTTTTTTCACATGGATCGAGTTGTACTCCGAATGAAGATTGGCCGAGTTTGAAGACCCCAGATCTAGTTTCATCCATCCAGGCTATGATATATTCATGAATATAAAAACATCCAGTGTACATCATTGCCGTACAGATGATCATCCAAATCAAAGGATGATGTGTCCATATCATCAGTTTGTCACACGGACGATCATCTGTCCTATATACATGAAAATGAGTTTATAAAGTTGAGCATGGGAATGCCAGCCTCAGCTAGATCATGAAAAAATGTTGTCAAATAATGTATTGTATTTTATCTTATTACAGGTCGCCTCTAAGCTCAGAAAAACTTCAGATCATCATAGTAAAGCATTTCACCTGGCATAAAAAATGATTAACGACCTCATGCTTTAGGGGGAAACTATTATAGACATTTTTGGGCACTTCAACCCCAATCAAAAATGTCCATAAACTGAGGGCTCTTAAGTCCCTAAAAGGGTTGCTTCACTACCTAAAGGAACAAGTTCAACTGATTACATCATCTCCCAAAATTTCTCCACTAAAAACTGCTCATAAATTGTCAAACCTAGACCATACTAAAAGCTCCATCCAGAGGGTGCGATGATATCACCTTCCCAATGAACATGGTGCGATGCATATTGTTTTCCTCCTCTGTAGGGTGCGATGGTCGGGAATAGACAAATGGCAGGGGCAAAAATGCGAGGTGGAAGATCATGGAATCTTCCAGAAGCTTCCCCTCTGACACTTTCCACTCCATTTTCAACCAGGGATGAGTAAGAGATCTTCACTCTCCAAGTGGAAGCAGGAACTATCAGAGAGAAGACACTAATCAAGATCCCAAAGGATGACTCACCTCTCTGTAATCATCTATATATGGATCCCTCATCACAGAGATCTAGAGGCTGGAATTATGTAATCTATAGAGAAGTGTTGTTGGTATTCTGGTGTACATTCACAGTGTTGGGTGATTTTGCTTTGATTGAGGTGAAAGAAGGGCTTCTTAGCTGGAGGATGATGCTGTGTCAGAGCTGCTCATGGTTGTAATCCTCTTGCTACATTTTATCTGAATAAAGCTATTCTTGTTTCCTTCCATATTCTGGTGTACTTGTTTATATATGCTTGTATATGGTTAATGTACATCTGATCCTGCATTATTTGTGAATTTAGATCCTTGTTTCTTGCATAGTTGTATGTTGTTGTGATCCTATAGGTCTTTTTGAAGCTAAGCAGACAAAGAGCGAGTAGCAAAACTCTATCAAGAAGGAGATGGAATCGAGCGCAAGACTCAGGTTGGCCCTCTTGACTCTCCTCTCATCTATTTTCATAAAAGGAATCAATAGTAGACTTTGATTGTTTGTCTCTAAGATAGCCACCCATCTCAGTGGGAATAGCAGCATTCGTGTGGACACTATTCCTGTATAACAGTAGTACACCGAAATTGACATTCCAAAACCAACAATGTCAGATGCACAACAATTATCTTAGTGGAAGAAGGATACAACAAAATTTAGGAGGATCATCCTGGAGGGTGTGAGACACCACATAGTCTTGAATTCACATGGCAAGGAGGATCCATTTTCTATGTGGAAGACCCTCACTGGGTTAATACAAAATGGTAGTTGTAGGTTTAAACACTATATAGAAATTACTTGCAAATGAATTCTTAAAACATAAAGATAAACAATGGCGAGAACATAAAATAAACATACACAGAGATTTTCCGATGGATCCCAAAACCAAGACTACCAGATTGATTTTTCACGATATCTTTTCAATGTAAGAATATATATATATATATATATATATATATATATATATATAGATATATAATATAACATGTGGGTAAAACCCATCACAAAACCATGGATAGGTTCTCCTGCCATCGTTAGGTTTGTCCCCCATCCTTGGGTCCACCTAACAATTATTAGGTCCACATAAAAAAAAAAAAATCATTGGGTGTACCCTAGAGCACATGCAAGGGGGCTATCACCCCTCTGCAAACACCCTAATAAGGGGGCCTTCCACCCCCCCGTGACCCCCCCATTGTGCCCAGTGCAATGTACAATATGTGGAGCTAGTCGTGGAAATAATATAACACATACCCAACAATAGTGATGCAAGGAAATTGGCATTGAGGGACAAGCTTATAAACATCTGCATGCAAAAAAATGAAACCATTCCACATTACCTCTCCATATTCACTTAGTGTCAAAATGAGGAGGATTTGGAGAAAATACACCATCTTGGGAGCTAGTAAGCCTAGCTCTCCTAGGCCTTCCAAAGTCCTAGCACAACTACAAGGAATCTATAATTGGAAGGGGAAAATTACCAAATTGGGAGAGACTTTGGTCCAATTTGGTGCAGGAAGAAATAGAGATGAAGTAACATATAAATCTAAGGAGGAATAGAATTTTTCCTTGGTTGGGAAGGGAAAGAAAGCTAAGGGAAATAAGGCCCAAAGCAAGCCAAAGTCCATCTAGAACAAGGGCAAAAAGAAGGACCTAGGTAAGACAAAATGTTTTCATTGCCATGAATATGGGAACTATACAAAAAGGTATTCGTACAAGAAGTCTAACAAGAAGCCTTCAGGAGGAGCAAGAGTTAAAGAACTTGCCTCACAATTTGAATTAAAATCCACCTTAATTGCATGCATGGTCAACACTATAATGGGGACTGTGTGGTACCTAAATTCTAGTACCTCATTCCATATGACATGATGAAAATCATTTTTCAGTAGCCTAGAGGAGAAGGAACTCTAGATGCACATAGAACTTGGGGATGATAGGTGATACAGTACCAAAGGAATTAGAATTGTAACCCTGAAGAGGGTGTCAGGCTCCCATCTTCATATGAAATATGTTATGTATGTACCTAGGCTGAAGAAGAACTTGAACTATGTAGTTGTATTGGATCAAGATAGAGGCTATGATGTTGTTTTCAGAAAGGGGAAAGATAATATGAGACATGTAGCTACTGGGAAAGTGAAACAGATTGGAGTTAGAGTGAAAAACACCTAAAAACATGAGGTGGAAGCTTGCATTGCACTGAGCAACAAGGAAGAAAAGGTGCAGAATCAAGATGTTGGATAACTCTGGCATAGGTGCATGAGACACCTACATCATGGGACCTTAAAAATCATGTAGCAGATTACCACTGGTCTCCTGAAATGCACACTTGACTAGCATGACATCTGCAAGGGATTCACATTTGGGAAATTTGGGGAAATATGTCAAATACACCTTTCAAGGCCAAGATAGCAGAGTGGGAGAAAACTTGGAGCAAGTCCAATCTGATGTATGTGGACCATTTTCTACAGCCTCTACAACAAAACACATGTATTATGTGATTTTTGTTGATGACTTTTTAGAAAATGTTAGATCTTATTCATGTAGAATAAGAATGAAGTTTTCTCAAAATTTGTTAAATTCAAAGCTTTGGTTGAAAAGGAGACTCATCAGAAATTGAAATCCCTAAGAAGTGATACTAGCAGATTCTAGTACCTTCAAGGAATTTTGTGCCAAAGAGGTTATTAGAAGAAAATTGATAGCACCCCATAACCCACAGTAAAATGGGGTGGCTTAAAGAAAGAATAGAAGCATAGTGGGAGCAAAAAGAGCCATGTTGCATGATCAAGGGTTTCCATTACATCTATGGGAAGAAGCATGAAACACCATAGTTTAATTACAAAACAAGAGTCCTCATAGAATACTTGGCATGATCACAAATGAAGAAGCTTTCTATGGGAGGAAGCGAGATGTATCTCATTTTTGAATTTTGGGAGCTATTATCTATTTTCATCCCTCCAAGGATAGTAGTAAGAAATTGGAGCCTACAACTGAGATGGGAGTCTTCGTAGGATACATAAAGATACCACATAATTATTAGGATGTATTTTTCATCACTCAAGGTGACAATAGTGAGGAGAGATTTTAAATTTGATGAGAAGAAGTCTATGAGATGATCTCTAGAGTGAGAGCTAATTATCCCACTAGAGGAGGAGCTTCTAGCTCCAAATGAGGAGCCTTAGATAGAGTTTTATTATGTTGTGAAGAAAATATAAATGGAGGAGAAAATAGGAGGCCAAGTGGAGGCACCCACTCAACTAGAATTGTCTAGAGTGGGGAGGAAGAGAACCAAAGAAGTTGACATATTGGTAGAGGATGCACAGGAGAATGTGGCAGCTCCTACATCTCAGCGTAGGTATAGGAGGTCACCAAATAGATACACTAGTTGTATGGCTCTCATGACATAACTCATTTAGTCGGAGCCTTCCTCATTTGAGGAAGTTGTTTCTCAACTAGTGTGAGTTGATGCCATGGTGGATGAGTATGACTCCATCATGAAGAATAATATATGGGAGGTGTTGTTGAGCCCAAAGAAGAAGTCATTAGTTAGTTCTAGATGGATCTACAAAGTGAAGCATGCAACTGATGGGAGCATCAAGCGGTACAAGGCTAGATTTGTGGCAAAGGATTCTCTTAGGTAGATGGAGTTGACTGTGAGGAAGCTTTTGGCCTAGTGGCAAGATATTCCTCGATCAGGACCATTATAGAATTAGTTGTGTAGATGGGGTGGAAGATCCACTAGATGGATGTGAATATTTCCTTCCTCGATGGTGTTGTTGAGGAAGCAATTTACATAGAGTATCTTGAGGGATTTGATAGATATGATAGAGAGAAACATGTGTGTAGACTCAGAAGAGCCCTATATGGTCCGAAGCAGTCACCTCGAGCATGGTACACTCTGATTGAAACATATCTCAATGGATTGGGATTCACCAAAAGTGAAGAAGATTTAAATATCTATTACATTATGGTAGATGGAAAGTTTATTATCTTAGTATTATCTGTTGATGACTTGACACTTACAGGGGATGAGTAGTTGATCCACTCTTGCAAGGAAGACCTTGCAAGAGAATTTGAGATGAATGAAATGGGCTTGATGCATTACTTCGTTGGGCTAGAAGTATGGTAGGGTGATGGTGAGATATTTTAGAGTTAGGAGATGTATTCCTTTGAAGTAATTTAGATATTTCACATGGATAACTACAATCCTATTGACACACCTCTAGCTACACACTAGAAAAAGGAGAGTGTTTCTTTAGGAAAGGTAGTAGGTGCCACCATATACATACAACTTGTGGGATCCTTGATGTATATGGTGAACACAAGGCCCGACATATGCTATGTAGTGAATCAGTTGATTCAAGCCATGGTGAAGCCTACCAAGTTGTATTAGAAGGCAACAAATCATGTGTTAATATTCCTTAGAGGCACAACCGAGTATGGGCTATGGTACATGAGGATAGAGGGAGTGAAGCTCCAAGGATTCACTGATGCATATTGGGTAGGAAGTCCATCAGATAGGAAAAGTAATTCAGGTGCTATCTTTAGTGTTGGGTCTGTAGCTATTTCTTGGTATAGCAGGAAATAGATGTCTCTGTCACTCAACTCAATAGAGGCTAAAAACATGGTTTCAAGTCAAGAAACATGTGAGGCCATATGGATGAGGAAAATACTTGTGGGCCTTTTCAATAAGGATATGGATTCGAAAGTGATTTATTGTGATAATTAGAGTTGTATTAAAATCTATGAGAATCTATTATTTCACAGGTCCAAGCACATTGATATCAGGTACCATCACTTGTGAGATTGTGTGTAGAGGAGAATTATGATGCTACAATACATTCCAAATGAGGAGTAGGATGTGGATGTCTTGACAAAGACATTGTCAAGAGGCAAATTCAAATTCCATAGGTGAAATATAGGGGTGGTACAAAATCCCTTTCTTGCTAAGAGGGAGTGTTAGAAATTGTAATAAGAAAGGCTAGATTTGACTTGTGCCTTAGCCAAATTGAGTAATTCCATTTTCCACATGAGTAGGATGATTTGGGTTGTAGTTAACTAGAGTGACATAGCCTTGTATACTAGTTAGATCAATAAATTTAAATTATAGGCTTGGTGTAGAGTTGTGCATGTAGTGACTTCTAAAATTTAGAAATCTAGTTCAATTATTTTTAGTTGAACTCTGTTAATTGAGCACAAGTAACTGTTTGAGTTAGTTGAAGGTCATTTGAGTAGTAGATATTATTGTTAACTCGATGATCTCTTAGTTAAACTAGTCAATTAGCTAATAATAGCCCAAACATGAATGGAATTCAAATTTCCTAGTTAGAGCGGAGGAAACGACATCTTGTAATTATCAAATTTTTATAGACATATTTGGGCACTGCAACCCCACTCTTATATGTCAATAAACCAAGGTCTATTTAACTCCTAAAAGTGTTGTTTCAAACCCTAAAGGATCATGGTCAACTAATTACATCATTCCCCAGAGGTTCCACCTAAAAAACTACTTAGAACTGGCCAAAACTGGACCATACTTACTGTTCCACTATTAGGGTGTGTTGCATACTCGCCCCTACACTAGCCAGGTGCGATGCATACTGAAGAGGCCTTTTGTGGGGTGCGATGAGTGAGAATGAACAAATGTCTGAGAAAGTTTGCAAAGTGGATGCTCATGGAATCTTCTAGAAACTTCTCTCATGGTACTTGCCTCTCTGAATTTGCCTAGGGATGAGTAAGAGATCCAAGAAATCTCCAAGTGGAACCAAGAACAACAAGTGGAACGACACTAATAAAAAATGTAGAGGTGACTCACACCCTTGCAGACATCTATAAATGGATCCCTCATCTGAGAGATCTGGAGGCTGGAATTTTGTAATTTGTAAGGAACTGTTGATAGTTTGTCTTTGAGAAGGAACATTGTATTGTTGGGTGATCTTGCTTTTCATGAGGTGAAAAGGGCTTTGATGCTGGGAGGATGATGCTGGATTAGACAGTTGGGTTGTAATATTCTCTTCTATTATTAATAAAGCTCTTTGAGTTTTCCTCCATACAATCGTGTATTTGTGAATGTTGTTATTTGTAAATGCAATTGTATGCTCATTGCATTTCTGATTTTGCAATTCTTATGATATAATAGATTGAGATGCTTTGATGGTGTTTTGTTACTTCGTTTCTACAGGTATTCTGTAAGTGGGACAAGTAGGAGAAGAGTTGCCAGCTCTGTCAAGGAGGAGAGAAATCAAGAAAGGAGTCAAGCGGAAGATCTAGGTTGGTCCCTTTTCTTCTCTCTTATCTATCATACATAGAGGAAATCACAAATTGCTTTGATTGTTTGTTTCTAGGATAGTTGCCAATCCTAGTGGGACTAGTAGGTCGAAAAGACACTAGTTTTCTTGGAAACAAAATGGCGACCATACTGGGAATCAAATAGTTTGTTTTTTTTTTTTTTTTATTGTTGTTTGATTTATAAACTATAGACGGAGCCTGAAGTTAGCCAGATAGCCTTCAAACTACTCTTGCTATACAATTGCAAAGTAGATGAATGTTGCTTCAGTCAATCTCCGGTTTAGTTTATGAACTAAACATCTGAATTACAAGCATTCTAAATGCCCTGTTGGTAGCTTAATAACCTCCCAAGATCATACCCCTGTACTTTTCTCTTTACTTTCCATAATAGCTCAGCTTAATCCACTGAAATCAACTGCAAATTTGAGCCAAAACCCATCTTAGTTGTGCTCCTCGGCCCATCGCATAGTCTATCACTATGAACCAGTATGCATCACACTTCTCAAGAGTAGCAGGTGTGATGCATCCCTGTTTCTGTGAAGCACAAGTGCGATGACTGAGTAATCCTGTTTCTCTCCTTGAAATTTGGGGTTTTTTGTCTTTGTTTCCAGCTCTGTTTAGTTCTTTTTTTCTGTTTATGAATAATATCTCATTGCTGAAGCCTACTTGCATTACATTGTTCAGCCTCCATTGATAAGGATCAATAAATGTCTTTAATTATTTGTCCATCATTTACAATCCTTTGTCGAAAAGTTAATTAAATTGATCTGTCATTTTGGTGCAAAAAGTGTTGTAACTGTCATTTTTGTGTCGAAAAGAGAAGTGTCATTGAGTCTTACTTCTCTAGGTAGTCAATTGAACTTTTTGATTTGTATTTGATTTGATTTGTTATTATTCTAAGTGTTGAAATAATTTTCTATTCGAAATTTAAAAGTGTCGTTTAGTCTTCCTTTCCATTTTTAAAAGAAATTGTTGAAATGTCACTTTGAGTGAAATGTTTCAAATCTATACTTAGTTCTCCTTTTTGGCATTCCTCACATTAAGGGAATGAAAAACAAATACATGCATTTTCATTTGCATTTAGACTTTGTGCGAGAGATGATTTAGGAAAAATGAATTTAGTGTGTGCTCTTTGCTCTTTGTTTGAAAGAATTGTAATCTTCTTTCCTTAGTAGCTAGGATTTTCATTGCTAAAAATAAACAACGATTGTTTATCATTGTAGATTTCATTTAGGAATTTTACATCTACATCATGTGGTGAACCATTGAAAGGAAAACTTCTAAACAAGATCAACTCTAAAATAAATTTCAGTGAACTTAGCAACACTTTCGAACCTAACGCAACACATTTAGAGGTCTAGGCTAGAGACGTGTTCTAGCATCGTAAAATCTAGTAACTATCATTTTCATCGAAGGTTGGGTGATTCCTCCTCTTTGATACGACAAGTGCTAGCACAGACTTGTGCTCCCTGTACCGTCGAGTATATATTGGGAGACCACAATAGGCTTATATCCTTTATCCATAGAAAGTCATGTCTGTCGCCCTATCGATCACAATGCACTGAACACAACATTTGGGAAGATTGACTGTCGTACATAAGTCCTTGGTAATTTCTCTTTAATTTACCACCAAGGTGTATATTGTAGTTTTGTGATTGGTTTGGTAAAATCCCTCTTCTCTCCAGAGTAATCACTTTCGTTCCTTTTCAACTCCTTAAAAGAAAAGGTCCATCTGAGCACTTGTCACTTCAGGCTCATTAAAAATCAAAGGGGACTAGAGTCATCTTTAGCTTTTTCTTGACTCTTAAAAATTGAAAAAGCAAAGTTGTGTCAAAACATCATTAAAATTTATTAAATTTAGAATAATATCCATGTTCCTTTGTTGATTTTAGGTGAGATAATGGAGTCCACGAATCAAGGAATCCCTCTTGACGGGAATCCTAGTCCATTTTCTTCTTGGGGAAATATTGGTGCTCCATACATGGCCACATTATCACTTCCAGGAATGACAATTGGTCTTTCGGCCTAGATTTTCTCAACCTCTATCGTTCAAAATACCGTGATTCCTGGGCAATCAAATCAGTAACTAGTTAATATTGAAGTTGACCCTTTGCCTTCTTCTTCATTTGTTTCGTATTCCCCTTCTTCCTCTTCACTTGGTGAAAATAGCGATGCTAGTAACAGGGTGACTGAGAAGAAGAAGAAACATAGAAAATTTTAGGGGCGAATGTTCGCCCTTTGGCGAAATTAAGGGGTTTTAAATTTTTAATGGGCGAATATTTTGTATCATAGTACATTTTTATAAATCACCTCAAATAGCCCACCTTTTATTAAGGGAGAGGGTAAAAAAGGTAAATTTA